>JAMKCH010068328.1:0-16935 GCA_023653785.1 Ophioderma brevispina
ACACAAAGTTTAAGAAGGTCGGATCTGCAAAGCAGTCAGTCCATCAGGTGGGATCGAATATGCCAGGGGTGTGCATAGAAAATAGCGTAAGTAAACTCTCCAAAGAAATTGATGAAGTCTTCGGAATTCACACTTTCATTGGAAGGGGAGAGGATTTGCGATGTGAGTAATCAGACCCACTGCTGCGTTCATTAAGGGGGCTGTGAAGTCAGGACTAGTCAAATGGCCAGTTTTTTAGGTTTTTCAGTAACGGCATTACTCATGTTATTTCCATAATTATTTTAACAGAATCTATATATATTTATTTTTCCTCTATTTTGTTCATTTTACTTTTACTATGTACGCATATTTTGTGACCAACGAACAATCACATGGGCTGAAATGCAAAAGGGCGGTTAATTTCGCGTATTACGCAATACTCGCCTGTGTTCGGCGCAGCGCGATTTGTTGGAATGAGCGCCATCAGAAACGCCTTGAGCATCGATTAGATATGACGCACACCCATAGTAAATTGTATGGCCATGTAAAAGGTTGCCCAAGTGAGTGCTTTGCAAAACAGAATGGGAATTATAATTTCAAGATTTGAGCCTCATAAATTGGTGAATTTTGATCATAAGTATCCAGATGAAGCAACTTGACCTGGTGCAGAAGCTGTGTGAAGAATAAGAGAGGAAACGATTTGTGGTTTTGGTTTTTAGGAGGAAGGCTATATTTTGGAGCGAAATGGGACAATATTGAGAAAAAAATTTTTTATAACAATATTTGTGTTCACTTTCGGCGATAATTCGTGATTTTCGGTTCCCAGTTATCTCGAAATCCAAATCAGCAACAGGTAAGAAATGAAATGCATCGTTAGAGCATATCAAATCTAGGGTCGGTAGTTTAGTTTTGAATTGTGGGTTATTAAAAATCGTGATTTATGTCAAACCTTTGGAACAATCTGGCATTGTTCCAAAGTGAAAAACGCTGCGGTTTTGGCTTTTTTGGCAATATTTGATAATAGTGCAGAGAATTTGAACAAAAGGGGAAAGACCGACCCTAGAACTATGACTCTGTAATACACATACGAACAAGGCACATTTTTAGAAACATTTCTATATTTTTTTATAGGGACACCAACAAAAAATAGTGAAAATCTCCATTTTTATGATTTTCTCAAAAAATATGTATTTTCTGGGGAAAGATTATCATTATTTGGATTCCTGTTGAGTCATTTCCTTATCAAATATGTATACTTTTATACTCATATGGTGGAACAACAATTAAGAAGATACGGCAAAAACATTCCTTTTGAATTCCTGACGTCACCGCCCCTTAAGCGAGGGAAGGGGTGAGCTTGTAGTGACAATTGTGTTTATTAGGGACTTTCAACCAATCTCTTGGTTTTGGCTATTCCTTATTATACCTTGGGTTTTGTGTTGAAATTATAGCCGGATTTCTCTTTAATTGCATTTTGGGGCCCTAGGCCTTCCATTTTGGAAGGGGAGGCTGAAAGTGGGCAAAATCTTCCTTTTTTTGTATACTGCAAAACATAAGAAGGAAATGTTCTCAAGTGTGATTTCAAAGCTTGTGCATGTGGTCTTTATTAGACAGTTGTGGCCTTCTCAAGTTTTCAATTTGGTCCACATAGACAAGTTCAAGTACCATGTATTCAATGAAGGCATCATAATGTAGGTGCCTGCTTTTTGAATTATTAGGTCTATGCATCAGAAGCGTCGTGTGGTACATTCTACATGTACCCTGTGACTAGTCATCAACACGGCACTATAAAGTGTGTGCAAATATATTGGGCACGAGTCGTGCAATGCAACTCGCCAAGATCAAATGCTGGTCCTGTTCAAAAAGCTTTGAGGACCCTTTTTGGAATCATTTTTTTTTTTGTGAAGTGTCTTAAGCTGCTTCATAAAATGGATGGCAGTTTTTCAGGTTGATACGAAGAAAGTGTCACCATGACCAAGAAATCACAGAAAAGAAGCTATTTGGAGCTTGCCTCCAACTCAACCAATATTGATCTATTGAAGCTTGGCCGATGCATTCTTTATATACAACCTCAGCCTATCCAATATTATAAAGTAGAAATATAATACCATGTGTGGTACTAGCGTCAACTCTCCTTTCATTATCAAAATTTGATAATTTGGAACCACAATGGGCCAGTTTAAATGGAAATACGTTCAGTAACATATTCATCATCACTCATCTCCTTTTTCCCACTTAACCTCCCACTCTCACTCAATCCTTGTCTTTCCACAATAATTATACTGTGTCTGTTGGGCTAATTGGCCCGAGTGGGGGGAAGCTCCACTTGGAAGTGATACATAGTCACGGGCTGTAAGACCCTCTTTTTGGCGGAAGCATCGTTGTCATACAAATACCCCATTTTTTGAAAATTTCATTCAATCCCAAAGAGCCCAATCTTTTCTGAAAATTTTACCATGTCCAACCCCCAAAGACCCCCCTATTTTTGGGGTAAAATTTTAACCCAAAGATACCTATTTTTTTCAGTCCTATGACCACCCATTTTTGGGACAATTTTGCAAAATTTAAAAAAAAAAAAAAAACCTAATTTTGGGGCATTGTTCATTCCACTGTCTCTCACCGAAAGACCCATGTTTTCAGTCCTCTGTCACCGAAGCCCCTGGGTTTGGAAGCGAGAGCCTTAAACCCATATGCCATTTCATTGTGTGAGTGCCCCCCTGGTCTATTGGTCACTGACCACACATCCTGTCATTGTTTCAATCATTGCCCCATTTGTCGCCCCTGCATGCCATGTTTCTTTTTTTTTTCTTTTTTTTTCAGCATGTGCCTTGCCAACACTGGCACTTTACCCGTCCAAATGGTCTGCTCTTTGAAAGTGCTTTCGAGTGATATAAGGCGTGCTGTGGGTAATTTTTTTTGTCCCATAGAACTTTACGTTACATCAAAAAGCAGGCTAACTTTTTGTCATCCGAGCCCCAACGCTTAACCAGATTTTGTTAGCACACTGTTTTGTCAGTGTCATAGGAATAATCCCTATTTTGAACTTTCTAAATTGCAAAAATAGGGATACTCCTGATTTCTTTTGAAATTTCAAACTAATCTTAAAAACTAATTGCCATAAAAGTCCTGAAATATTTCTGGGCTCCTAAAGATCTTCCCCTGCAGCTTTCAAAAACACTACCCAGTACTTCAGGAGACTCTGACTCTTCCCCTGTTATACTCTACTAGATAAGCCTTGTGTGTAAAGTGGATCACAAGTAGACACCACCCTTAATGCTTTCATGATGAACCGGAGGTGTTTGTTGCACATGCATCTTTGGGGGGGGGGTTCCAAATGTTTGGCAGGCATGCAGTGTTCAACCATGAAATCCTGCTATGATTGAACTGTCTGGCCTGCCTTTAAGGGGGATATGACCCAATTTGCCTATTAACTTTTTTCATCTTGATAATGCCATAATTCACGTTCCAAATCCCCATCTGTAAGTTTCGCTAAACGATATTTCCAACCAATTTTTGATAGTGAGAGCTGAAAACATGATTTTGTAATCCCATAGGTGACTGCTTAAAATTAATATTGGTTGACCAACGTGGGGCATATGTTTCACTCAACAGCATCAAACCAAACTCCATTTATCGTTAAGCCATAGTAATTTCACATGGTAAATAGAAAAATAGTACTAGCTTCTGATAACCAAAATTTGTACCACTTCTGGTAAATTCTGGGGTCCCCTGTCGATGAGAGCTATTGGCGATGTGGACTATGCCTTTAATATTGCATTTTTTTTTTTTTTTTTTTTTTTTTTTTTTTAAATTTTACTTCATCATTATTTTAATTTTTTTCTCCCCAGGAATTTGTGCATGTGTGGGCAGAAGATCTGGACACAAAGAATTAATAGCAGACTTCGGTATAATGCAGCAGAATGATGTGTTAACTACCGTAACCTTCTAAAACACCCTTACCACAACGCTCTACGTACGCGGCAGGTATCTAATACGCGGCCCGATTCTTCTGGAGAAAACTGTAGATTAAACTCATTCAACTGAAACTTTGCAATTGGGAATTTTAAGAGTACTATCAAGTCTCTCAGTGGCTTTCCACACCCTGTGTGCGAATTAGATGATATGGTTTAGTGTTTGACTATTGTAATAATGTGAAATTAGGCTGCTTAGCAGCTAAATGAAAGTCACCTAATGGGTGTACAATGACCATTCACTAATTATATTAGAGATGTTTTACTCTTGTGGTAACTCTTCAATCATTCTCATCACTCACCAAAAAATGGGTTAACTGGGTGGGTATATAAGAAATTCAGGTTCAATTAAAATCAGACGACACTCAACACAATCAATAAAGTTGCAGCCATTCACCAATTGAGATTTTTGCATGGTGAAACTTTTGCATTGTAAGCCCTCACTTGACATGAATAAAGTTTAAATTGGTTCCTTCACGTGTTTACAAACCGAATAATTTTGTAATAAACCCTGCCCCACAGAGTCGTTTTTTCAGTGGCAGCTCAGATTCAACAGTCTTAAAGGAATATGTCATGATCTGAATCTTTGGAAAATTTGGCTATAATGGGGATGGAAAGTCTTACGTAACGTAGATTACATATAATCAAAATAAGTTGAAATTGTCCACATTTGTCGATATTTTGCCCTTTTAATTTTCCTCCGCCCAATAGCTTACTCGAAAACGGTTCCGACAAATCCACATCGCAGGCAAATGGTGACGTCAAGTGATGACCAATCATATCGCAGTGTTGCCGCCAACTATTCCTATTTGAGTGAACTGCCAGGGGGGTAGGAGGACATGCCATCCTAACAGCAACCAGCCTGAATTCAATCGGCATCACATCCTGCCTACTCTATACTTGAGTGCTAGTCCTTTCAATAGACTTAAACGTAGGAGGGCGCTATTACGCGTATTATCGGACGGTTACACTCAGACTTGCCTAAAGTCTAGTAGGGCTGGTCACGAATAGTTAAATCTAAAGACCGTTATTGGAAAATTACACTATTTTGCAGCGGTGTTAATCCACTACCCCGACGGATTGTGGAAGTCAAGCATATTTTCCTTTATTTATCATGATATTACTAAGATGTATTGAACTAGGTTTAAAGAGGAGATTTTGAATGAAACTGAGACAAACAAGGCTAAGCCATATAGTAACTGCCGTAGCAGTTCCCCAACATGACCGTTTGAAATCCCCAAAGCCCAAATCGAGCGGTCCATGTCCTACCCCCCCCCCCTAAACCCCCCCCCTCCCCACAAACCCCCCCCCCCCCCCCTTACCCCCCCCCCGTGAACTGCGATCGATGGGTTTTTATAATCAATACTCATTAAAACACAACAAAATTAACAAAATAATGTCATGTTCTGCTAACTTATTTTACAACTTATTCCTTTTGCATTAATCCATCAATATTCAACAGACAGTGTCAGCAATGACACAAAATAACATTCGGTCAACCCGAGGTTTGGGTCATCAACTGTTTGACATCACAAGGAGAGCAAATTGGGCGCTTTTTTTGACAATGAAGAATTGGCGAAAAATCCGCCGTTTTCTCTTCTATCGTATGTCAAAAAAGCAAAATTAAAATGCCTCTATTTGGTTATCTTTTAACAATCAAATATGTTCTTATTTTTTCGCGGAATTTGTGATTGTATTACATATTTTATGATGTAAGTCAAACTGAGCGTGAACAAAAAGCTTACATATTTCCTTTTAAAACACAGAAAACACTGGATTGTTCTCTTGCCTACACCCCATTCACAAAGTCGTGACCTTTGTGGTGTTACGTCAAGGGTAAGAGTTTTCTGGTATTCACCGTAAGAACTTCATTTTAACCATTGGTGTGCAGTGGCGTACCAACCCAGTGGCAGGGGGGGGCAAGTTTCCCCCCCATGGCTCGAAAAAGCGGGACCACTCTGGGCCAAAATATGCACTTTTTACTACCTCTTTTGGGGGGAATTTCAGGCCAATGGGGCAAAATTAGAGTAAATTTCAATTTTTTTCCCTAATTGGAAGCAAACACCGGTACTATTTTGAAATTTAGCCCCCTCTGGCGGGACGAAGGAACCCTTGGTGGAAAATTTGCCCCCTCTGGGTGGACTGCCTTCGGTAAACGCCACTGATTGGTGGTTAAAAATCTTTTTTGTGGGTAAATTTATTGTTAAAGGCTCAAAACATTTCAGATGGATCAGACCTTCCTTTAAGGTTAGAGTAATTGTAGTAAGGTTATTTTGTGTGTAAAAATATTTTCCTCCATCCCAGGTCCTATGCTATCGTTATAGTTGTTTGTCATTAATTTCTGAAGAAATTCCTGCTACACGCATGCGTAACCCGGAAGTGTGGGACAAATGCTTGACCACAAGAAATTCATACACAACTTCAACAGACATGTTTGCCGTCCCAGAAATTATGACGGGGACTATAATCAAATTGTAAGAAATTTGTAATTTGTTGTAAATGAGCCTGTGTTACCTTACAGGGCCCTCAGTGGATTTTCTAATCAGAACATAAAAAAAAAATCTTAAACAAAATCACAATACCATACAAGTCTAAGACTGAAAGCAAACCTAATAAGGAAATCGATATTTTAGTCATCATACCTAATACCATATTGCACTTGCTGCAACATGTAGTTTCATTGTCATTTTTGTTGCACCTGCTTCAAGGCAGGAAGACGCAAGGGAATCACTTTTTCTGCTGTTGTCCTGTTGTTGTTGTTGTGAAAATGGTTAACATTTGCCTGTAATTCCACATACTTACTTCGATGGATATAACCAAACTTGAGTCATAGATGCAACACGGGACCCCTCATCTGCTGTGAGGGTCAAAGGTCCACATACCAAGGTCAAATGTTGTGTGTTGGTCAAGTTTAAAAATTGACCTCCATTGAAAAGTTGAAGTTCACTTGGAAGCAAACTTGAGTCCTAGGTGCACCATTGGATTCCCTAATTTTGTTGATGCGGTCAAAGGTCACATGCAAGGTCGAAGGTTATATGAGGCCCTATCATTTACAAACCAACGATGCAGGCGACACATGTTGTCTCGTACCGATTTATTTTCTTTTCTGTAAATTGTTTCAGTTGCAAAAATGACAACTGATGAATTTTACAGGCTTATATCTTCACTTTAATTTAGGAACAAGATGAACTTAATGCTCTGTTTGCACCATGACTGTTTTCACATCTCTTCAAATCAGTCATTTGTTATGTAGATCAGTGAACATTTTCTTCTATTCCATTTGGGTGTGATAAGTGTTTTTCTGCCTTTAAAGGAGCGCCTACTACGAGTATATATGATGGCTCATAATCATTGTACCGTCGTAGTAATCACATTTGTCTCGGGGTTTAAAAAAATGTGAATGGTGAATTTATAATTTTGGGCTTCACCCTTGCTTAAAGGTCAATGAGAGATTTATGATGTACCATATTTTCTTTTCTCTTCTTCTTCTGCCATATGTAGTGGTTTTCATATAGATCACACAAAACAAATCTCTACCCGTTGTTATTTGGTTACTAAATGTGTCTTAAAAGTGAAAATAAAAGGTGCTTTTTCATTTGCTTATATTTCATTTATATACCTCAGATATAGATCCTCTCATTCTGATTGGTTAAAGTAGAGTCATTAAATAGCTGGGCCCCTTTTTCTATCAGAATGAACGTCACGATGAAACTTGGCCGCGGGGCATTGCAATGAACTGTGCCCGGAAAATAATGGACAGTATCAACACCGTGTTCATAGATATCGCGCGTGTGGTGTCGCTTCCCCTTCTAACGTAGGCGTTGCACATAGTTTGTAATTGTAGTCATTGTCTTTCGGGACATCTTTTAACTAACAATTCAGATAGACAATCTATATATTCGGTATATAACACAAATATTGTGAACTGCTTGATTTCGGCGGCACAGTTCAATTATAGGCCCTCTTGATGTCAAAACCATGACTGTGCCCTCACCCTTCCGCTCACGGGCATAGTCATGGTTTTGACATCACCTTGGTGCCTATAATTTTAAACCGTGCCACTCATTCAGTCAATATTTGTATAAATAAAACATAGGCGGAATTTCCTATTTGCTCCTATAGGAAATTAAAATTGTCACATTTTTTGTACCAATAAATAATTCTCAGCTCAATCCTTTCCAGATGGGGATATTTTTGATTGAAACCCCTTTCCATCAGTGCAGAAAATCAGAATTTTCACATTTTTAGGAACGCTTGTTATGTGAAATCTCTGTTGCACCTTTAAACTAAGGGTAAGCCATTCTTTAGTATTGTTGTATTAATGCATAGGTTCTCATAGGCGGCCCGGGGGCCAAATCCGGCCCGCCACACGCTTGAATTTTTGCCTCTCCACTACTCAAAATTGAAAGGGAACATAAATTTTCAATGTATTCGGCCCCAAGTAGGGGAACTTTAAAATGTTTTTCAGGCATCTCTGGCCCTTCAGCATAATATAATTGATAACCCCTGAATTATTGCATTTAACAGATATTCCAGCTTGTACACCTCTGTCAGACTCATATACATTTGCTAGCACACTATAGGTACTGTTTATCAACATCACCTTTTAACAAGCGGAATGCAGCGCCTACAAACTCACAAGAGGCAGGCTTAGGGCATTTTTGATCGCCGTGATCCAAATTTACGCATCATGCTTAAAGTACGCTTATTTTTGTAAAGGGTATTCTGATAGAGTATATAGTGTCTCATCAGTGAGAACCATGATGTACTGTCCCAGTGTAGATGATTTGTAAATAAAATGTAATAATGACCACATCAGTTCCTCCTCGCAATTTCAGTGTCCTTCATCATTCAGTGAATTGTGTGCTCAATATGAACTGGCCATGGTACAGTAAAAACAAAAAGGAAGGACATAGCAATTTAAAGGTGCCTGTTTCTATTTTTGTCTATCGTGTTCTCAACTTTAATATGAAAGCCTCTACCCTTGCAACAAGCTGCCTACTAATAACCACTGGGAAACAAGCTCGCGTTTTTTATGCTAGAATGCGCCCCTATTCACATACCGTGTTAATATGTATGGTTAAACCATTAAACGACAGTTTTTTGCACGTCTTGGGAACGAAATGGATTTGAAAGCCTTAGATTATCAGGCAGACGAGAAAAATAACGGCCTCAATCCAATCGATGTCTAAAATTCATACTACTGTTTAATCAAGCACCTTTAAAGCAATAAACAGCACATTTTTTGAAAGCTCCCTCATTTTTTCAAAATTTGATATCTTTGCACAACATATGTTGTGGTAATGTGTCTAGATCACACCTGCGAACCGTGAATGGCCACAAATGAAGGTATTTTATCATAAAATAAACAATTCTGTAATTAGAATTGGGACATCCCCGATTGTACTACGGCAGAGCCGGAAATGCTAATTTTATGTCCGTCCATTGTGCAAATAGTGCCACCTCATGAAATGACCTCTAACTTGACTTCCCTGCATCACATATAACTATTGGATGAGCGTAGATATGTACATTGCACTATTTCCCAGCTATCAATACTGGAAGGCCGTTTCCAGCAGGCCGTTGAATTATTAATGGGAGATCTCCGATATAAATTCTCATACAAAATCCCTTCGTTTGCGACAGCATTTTTCGAGCTGAACCATTCACATGTATAGTTTTCTAGCCAGTTACCCATGCGACCGTGTACGAAGCATCAGATGCATAAAGGAACCCCACGTTTATGGGGGAACTGGAATGATTCTTGGAGACGCAATGCCTGAGACACCTAGACAAGTTATTGGTTGGCAACAGTTTTTGAACAATAAGATTCAGATGGACATAAAATATTGCGTGGCAAATAAAAATGGTAGTGTAAGTACAAAGGTATTTGAGGTCACATGAACCCGTGCGGTGCTCTCTCAATGGTAGCAAAAAAAACATTCCTTCTATTTTTTTTTTTTGAAATTACATAATGCCTCTTTATATACATTAATAATCCCATTCTATCCTTAACCATTTTTTCGAAAATCATATAATGCCCTTTAATTGGGAATGGCCCTTCAACTTGGTCAATTGAGGAAAGGCCCTTATTTTTGGCATGGAGGCAAATGCCTTTTATTTTAGTAATTGTTGTGGAATTCCCCTTTCATTGGTAAATGAACGGAATGGCACTTTAAATTTTAAATCAAAATTTCATTGCCCTTTCCAAGTAAATGATGGGAATGCCCCCCTTTTGGCAAATGGAGGAATAGCCTCCTTTAAAGTGTAACTGAGAGATGGCCTGAATGGCCCTTTCATTGGTAAAACTGGAGGATTAATTAACTGTGGTATTGAATTAAAATGGAATACTGGCCCTTTAAAAGGTAAATAATGGCCTTTTAATAGATCCAACCAGGCGGTCACCCGGCTTTCTCGACCACCAAGAACTCTAAAACCCTAACTCATCCATGAACTCTATCCATATCTCACAACCGAGAACTCAAAAACACTCATCATTCTTGGGTGAACTCACCCAAAACAGTCCATCCACTCAACCAAAACAAAAAAACCCTCAAAAACGGTAACTCATCAATGAATGCCCAACAACTCACCAAAAAACCTAACCATTCTAAACAGGTTGATGAACTCCATCCATAACTCACCCCAATGACTTTAACAACATAACTAATATGAACTCCATTCATACTCCTCACTAACAATAACTCGACTAACACCCTCCTTGAGGGGCCATTTTAACATCACCCAAACCATATCAAAAAAACTCTAAACCTGACTCATCGATGAACTCCTTATAACTCACCAAAATAACTCTAAGACATAACTCAAAATCATGACTCCCAGTCATACCTCACTAACAAATACACGCTTAAACTAATTGACGGGGCTCCCATTTAAATTTCCACCCAAAACATCAAAAACTCTAAAACCCTACCTCCTCAGATGAACTCAACTCCATAACTTCAACACTATAACTCTTAAGAAGCCTGAACATAACTCGTTGAGATGAACGCCATTCCTAACTCACCAAATACTCTAAGAACATAAAACTCAGCAATATGAAACTAATCCATAACTCCATCGCCACAACAGCAAAACCTCAAAACCCTACAACCACAACTCATCAAGTCCTCCATACTATTTGAGGTGTTTTTTCTTCACAAATGATGCAAATACATTCTCATAAAAAAAATCAAAACCATGTTTTTTTTCCAAAAACTATTACTATTACTATTCACCACAGAAAAATTCAAAAACATACTCTTGATGAACTGCATGCCCTATTTCACCCAACATAACAAAAAACTCTAAAACAACTCATCGAACTCCATTAATTAACCTGCTGCATAATTGTCCCCTTTAATTTGTAAGCCTTAATTAACCCTTGAGGGCGCTCTCTCCTCAAATGTACGAATAATCCATTCCATTAAAAATCCTTTTGCATTTTTTTCTCCAGAAAAGAACTTTTGGAAATCACAATGCTCTTGACATATGGGGCTGATCTTTGGAATGAAGCTCTTGTGGAATTAACTTAAATGCCCTTTTACTTCAATTTCTAGGAACTTAACCTTGATGGTGCCCCTCCCCAGGGGGGGGGGTGCACTCAACTTCTTTTGTCAGGTAGGGATGTGCGGCCCGCTTCCGAACTGGTGTGCCTTTGTGAATGGATTTTGGCCTCCGAAAGTAGGGGCTTGTAACTGAAATTTTGAGGAATTTGCAGGCTGGCGAGTGAAATTTGGCTTCTGAGGCCATAAAATATTTTCTCGAAAAGGGGGACCTAAACTGATTATGTTCCACTGGGGGTTCTTGGGAACGGCTGGAGAGCACGCGAAAAGGGTGTCTTAAGGGCCGCACATACCCGACCTCTTGTCCAATGTCTTGCCACGGCCGCCGCTCCCGTGTACCCCTACCCTTCCTCAATGTGGAAAATACATCATCATCCTACAACAACACCGGTGGGGTAAAATACTTTCCACACCCGCTGCACACACCCATTATCCCGTATGTACATATGTACATACCAATTGATTTCTTGGTCTTGCTTTTAGCAATGTGTAATACTTTAAAATCATTGTTCAATATGTTAATTCACTTATTTTTGCCACTTGTGTTTACAACACACATGTACACCACACACACACAACCATGACATCCAGAGAGACTGGCACAGCAGCATACAGACATATACAACACATACAACACGATACGCTACGCATGCACGCACGCAATTGCACGCACACACACCCACCACACACACACGCACACCTCACCCACACATCACACACGCACACCCCACACAGGAAAGTTTAGTGGGATTAGGGAACTTCCAGACGTTCTTTAAATCTGAGAAAGAAATGATTTTTACTGGGGGTTGTGTAGTCCTATTAATATACTATCTGACTACTCAATTGTTTATACTGTTAATAATTGTTCAATAATGTTAAGGGCATTTCATTTCCACAGCCTCGTCCCCCCGACTTAACCTAAAAAATGTTGAGATTTTTACTGTCCATCTGATCATTAACGCCTTATAATCCATGTGTGTACCCATCTTACCTGCAAATTCGTTCTCATCTATCTGTAAGAAATTCAACATTTTGTATTTTCTGTCCGTAATGGGACAAATTCTCACAGTCACCCTATGGGACTGTGGAAACAGCAATTGCCTACAAACTGCAAGATCGGGATCAGCTCAAATTTTGAGAATAAGTTTTTCTCACGGATAGCTATGTGATCATGAATAACAACAAAGGTGTTCTGAAATCCACGAAATGCACCTTTAATTACTTAATTTTGGAACATTTGTTTTATACACACCCTATACATGGAGACACACACCTACAAACATGACTGCCAGAGAGCGGCACAACAGCATACAGACATAGACAACACAGACGACGACCTCACACACACACACACATGCACGTACTCACGCACAACCACACACACACACACACCGGAACGTTATGGATCAGAAATCCAGACAGTTTATTTTATTTCACATTGATAGCAAAGAAATGATTTTTTTTATTTTATGGGGTAGAGGATATTATACTGGCTGACCAGAATATTTATTGAGCAATCACTTAGTGCCAAATTCGATTGGGTGCTTGCACTGGGCTATCATGGAAAAAAACAAAATTTAATTCTGAGGAAATATAAACCAGTTTTCAAAAAAAAAAAAAAAAAAATATCTCATGGCAGAAATGTTACTTGTTAGTCCACATTTAAAACTATTTACTAAGATGCTACTCGCATCACTGACCAGAAAGGTGTTGAGCCTGGAAATACCACAGAGACATGGATGTGTCCCTTTGCCATGTGTAGTGACCTAATTAGTTGTCCAAACACAATTGCCAGCACACTGATTGACACACTAAGGTATAAGCCAATCAATGCTACAATTTATGGGGAAGGTTTGCCAGAGGCTTACTGATGATTGACTTTTGCTATTCCCAACTACACTTTCATGGCCATTTACAATGCACACATCCAAGGAGCTGTATGACACCTCACGAACCAAATTCAACAGTTGTTTAGTTTAGACCCCCTAAACTTGGCTTTCACACCCTTTTAGTCGCCAACGAAAACGCTGCATTATTTTCCCACGTCCATCCAACACACTGCGACCTTTCAAGACATACGATATCAGATAAACCCGCAGTTAACGAAACCATTGGCTTCAAAAAAACCCATTACTATAGACCCACCGAAGTAATTCGTGGGTCTAAAATGGGGGCACTCTTTAAAAAATGTGCTATTGCTTTAATCACCTGATAGTACAACCAACTTTCTTAACAGTGTCCTTTGAATTGGCTTTATTACATGTGGGTGACCCATCAACAACCCGTCTCCCAACTTTCAAACTCCATCACAAATGAGGCATTTTTGGTATAGAGAAAGTGCATATTTCCCCATTACCCCTGTGAAATTTCCAAGCTGCTGAGGAGGAATGTTACAAACAAAAAACATCCCATTCATACATCAGAGGGCTGAAAATGATGCCCTTCTCGGCTGCACATCCCTGTACATAAGTACATACAAACACCCTTTTCCCAAGAACCCCCCTCCGGGCTACTGGCCAATTTTATTGGTTATCATAAGTTAAATGAAATGTATTAAATTAGCCAATTTGAGACATAAGTTTAACAAGGTGACAGGGTAATTTTTTTGAAAGGAACAAATTTCTTTTGATCATATGAGGGTCTTTTTTTGACAAACAAAAGGACATAACTCAGCACTGAAAGAACTAAATTAAAGATTTTCTCTAATTCTGCTGTAAAAAACTAGGTAACCTTTTTTTTGATAAATGTTTATTTTTAATATTTTCTAACAATCTATTCTACTCAAATGTTAAAACATCTCATAAAGCTTATATATGGTACTGTAAGCAAACATATAAAGAACAATTTTTTAATTCTGAACAGCAGAATTAAAGAAATTCTTAATATTTCTTTCAGTGCTGAGTTTCATCCTTTTGTTTGCCAACCCTCGAATAGGCCGTTATACGTTTGCGATTTACCATCTTCCGTGCTACAGCACTTGGGATAACTTAACTAAAATTTTTAAAAAATATATGAATCAAGGAAAAGCTGTATCCCCAAATGAAGAGTGCACATTATTTTAGAAAAACAAGGCGAACTCGTATTTACCCGATGCTAAATATGTCCCCGCCGAATGTTGCGATCAACAACATGGATAATGCAACTCAACAACCCTACCACCCCTCCCAATAATAACCCCGCCACACGCCACCCCCTCCCCAACGCTCCCACAAACTCCCCAACCCCGCACACCCTCATCCCCACACCCCATTCGCCGCAACACCCACCCCGACCCCTCCTTAACACCCCTCACACCCCAACCACACCCACCCCATAACTACCCTGTAACCACCTCCCCTTTTCCCACGACCAACCCCCGCAACCGCCTTTCCGTCCACCCCCTCCCAACATGATACTGTCCCAGTGAAGAAAAAAAAAATTTGATTGGTAAATCAATGAATTGGACACATCAGTGCCGCCTCGCATTTCTAGTAGTCCTTCATCATTCATAATTGTGCTACAATATGACGTGCTGTAACAGTAAAACAAAAAAGGACAGAAGCATTAAAAGGTGCCTGTTTCATTTTTGTCTATATGTCTCACTATGATGAAAGCCCTACACTTGCACAAGCTGCCTACTAATTACCATGGGAAAAAAGCTCGCGGTTTTGATGCTAGATGCGCCCTATTCACTACCGTTAATATTGATTAACCATTAAAACGCAGTTTTTTGGCACAGTATCTTGGAAAGAAATGGATTGAAAGCTGAGATTCCGGACACGAAAAAATACGCCTCTCATCTGATGTCTAAATTCATACTACTGTTAAATCAAGCACCTTTAAAGATAACAAGCACATTTTTTTGAAGACGCGCCCTCATTTCAAAATTGATATCTTTGCACAGATATGTTGTTAATTGTCTAGGAATCTATTCCTGCGAACGGGAATGTCTCAAAATAATATTTATCATAAAATAACAATCTTGTAATTAGAATTGGTATCCCAGTTTGTACTTACGCAGGGCTGGAAATGCAAAGTTTTATGTCCGTCCATGATGCAATATGCACCTCAATAAATGACCTCTAACTGGACTATTGCCTGCATCAATAAAAACTAATGGATGAGCCTAGATGCGTACATGGCACGATTTCCCAGCTATCATACTGGAGGCCGTTTCCAAGCAGCCGTTGAATTATTATTGGAGATCCTCATATATTAATCTAATACCAAAATCCCTTCTTTGCGACAGACATTTTCGAGCTAAACCATTCACAGTATTTGCTAGCCATTACCAATGCAACCGTGACCGAGAGCATCAATGATCAAGACCCAGTGGTTATGGTGGAACTGAATGATTCTTGGAGACCCAATGCATGAGACACCTAAGACAAGTAATTGGTTGGCAGACAGTTTTTTTGAACAATAAATTCAAGAGGGACATAAAATTATGCTTTGGCAAATATAAAATGTAGTGTAGGACAAATATTTGAGGTCAACATGAACCCTGCGGGCTCTCTTCATGGTGCAAAAAAATACACCTGTCCATATTTTTTTTTTAAAATTCCATATGCCATCTTTATAATCCAATTTAATCTTAACCATTTTTCAGAAAATCATATAAAATGCCCCTTTAAAATTGGGAATGGCCCTTCAACTGGTAAATTGAGGAATGGCCGGTTATTTGGCAATGGAGGAATAGCCTTTTAATATTATTAATTGCAGGATGTCCCTTTCCTTGGGTAAAATGAAGGAATGGCACTGTTAAATTTAAAAAATAAAACTGCATTGCCCTTTCCAAGGCATGATGGAATGGCCCCTTTGGCAAATAGAGGAATAAGCCCTTAATTGGTAACTGAGAAAGGCATCCTGAAATGGCCCCTTACTTGGTAAAGGGAGGAATTCATTGGTCAAATTTGATTAATGAATTGCCTGTAAAAAGGTAAATAGGCCCCCCCCCCCCCCCAAAAACCCCCCCCCCTTTTAATAGATTACAAGGCGGTCACCTACTCACGCCGGCTTTCGCGACCACCAGAACTCTAAACCATACTCATCAATGAACTCTATCCATATCTCACCAACAAGAACTCTAAAAAAAACAGACTCATCATTGGTGAACTCCATCCTAACTCACAAAACAAAAAAAAAACCCTCAAACGTAACTCTCAAGAATGCCACCACTCACCAAAAAAACCTAACATTCTAAACAGTTGAGAACTCCATCCATAACTGACACTCACAAATGACTTAACAACATAACTCATCAATACTCCATTCAATACCTCACTAACAAATAACTCTACTAAACTCATTGATGGGCTCATTTATACTCACCAAACCATATCAAAAAAACTCTAACCTGACCTCGATGAACTCCATAACTCACCAAAATAACTCTAAGAACATAACCCAACAGATGACTCATTCAACCTCACTAACCAATA
>JAMKCH010068332.1:0-15427 GCA_023653785.1 Ophioderma brevispina
AGAGCGGTAAATAAAAGCTTCCCCGCTTGAAAGACAGACTGGAGTCAGTAATTATTTACTTGCAAATTAGAAAACCTATGTTTCTGAAAGGAATTATAGTGCTACGATTATTCGTATGCAAGTTGTCATTGTTACAAGTTGTCCCATCCATGTTTAAAGGTTTAAGGTGCAAATAAGTATTCAACCACGTTGGTGCTTACTTCAACTAGCTCTTTAAATGGGGTAGTACCCCTTTAATCATTTAGCGGGTAGAGTAGAGTTTTCATACATTTTAATAAAAAAATCAAAAACAAAATTTAGTATCCGACCTTTAATTGACTTGAAATTTCTGAGATGTACTATGTATCGTATAAAACAAAGCTAAGTTATCATAAACTCGGGGTAGTGCCCCTTTAAAACAAGAATTCACCACTTCAACAATTTATAATTTTGCATGCAGCAGATTTGAACGCAGCACCCTCGATTGACCTAAAAACACCTCTCAGATCTTTTAGTGTATCTTGGGTAGGGTTCAACCTTATTTTGAGCCTTTTATGCTTGATGGATCCCATAGTAATACCTTATTCTCATCTTAAACAAGGCTTATCATTTAAGGTCATAATTTCGCGATGCTTTACGCTTTTAAATACAACAAGAAAGGAATGACAACCACCAGTGACAACAATCGAACAACCGTTGAAAACGCAACGATAATACGCAACGGAGACCCCGTTGGCAGGGCGCGCGCGAACGTATCAAAACCGCAGTATGACGCGAGCGCTCGAACTAAAATATCATCAATAGCAGCGCGTACTACCTGGTTCAATAAAACGAATTGAACCCGGGCATCGGCCAAGGATGAAATGCTTCACATTTTCACAGCTGTTTAAGAATAGAGGTAAATAATTTCAGAGTATTTGAGTACAGGCTAAATTGATGAGTTTAACCAGAGAGTTGCCAACCCTCCCTATTT
The DNA here is from genome assembly GCA_023653785.1 of Ophioderma brevispina. Lineage (NCBI taxonomy): Eukaryota > Metazoa > Echinodermata > Ophiuroidea > Amphilepidida > Ophiodermatidae > Ophioderma > Ophioderma brevispina. The sequence continues at coordinate 953 of JAMKCH010068332.1, forward strand.
TGTAGGGAGGCTCCCTATTTTGAAACAGTTTTGTCCATGCGGCCACCCTCGCTTTTTTCTGGCAAGGTTGTGCCATATATTGATGTAATTTTCAAAAACTCCCCATTTTGGTTTGAAAAATCCTCCAGGTTTTTTTCTGGATATGGATGTGTCATCTCTGGTTTAAAACTTAATGACTGATCCCATTTTCACCAAAAAAAAGAAAATCATAAATCGGGAAAAAACAGGGTTGCCCCGGCAAAAAATAAGGATGAATCAAAATGGCCGCCAATTTGAGTGATTAAGGAAAAATTTTTGAAGGTTTCGTGAAAATTTTGGCTTTTTGTTTTAGTTGTAATAGGCCATTTTGTGAACTATTTGATATGAAGGCGCTTTTCCCAGTATTTCTTCGCAGATGATCACCATTACTGTTCCAATGCTCACGTGAAATGTTGTTTGTAATTTTGATATCCCCTGCACAAATTGAATGCTGTGGCTTAAGCGGTTTTTGCGATTAGCGCTATTTCTTTGTGTTGAAAAATGGGATGGTCGATTACACATCCCCCCCAATTTAGCTGTCTCAAATAATTTGACCAATATGTCTGAATTCTAACCATTTAGAGAGCTGATCGGAAAGTGTTGTTCGGTCGTTGTGCAAGTCCAAAATACACAGTGGAAGAACCATCTTTAACCAGCTGATTAGTTTATCATCCAGGTTGATCAGGCTGGAATTCCTCTTGGGGATTGTAAACCTCCAGTCATCTATGAGGGGCTTTAATGTTTGTGGCTTCCACAATAGCCGTTTGGTGATGGTTCTACTCCGATCTTGTGAAGGAAGTTCTTTGTAGTTACGACCAACGCCAGTTCTGAGTCTCTTGAGGTTGGGTTGAACCAGTTTCCTATCAAGGTCAGCCTTTGGGCATGCTAGATGGTTCCACAAAGCTTTAGGTTCAAAAGTAGAGGATGACCATTTGCTCATACCATCTCGTCATTGATCCAAGATGATCGATAGGGATACTGTGACAGCAGTGTCATGGGATGGGTAGCAAGTGATTCCGTGGAATACTCTGATCTCCAAAGGGTGTTGGTGGGGGGATTAGACTACCAGGTTCATCACATTTCTTGGCCAGCTGGATCGTCTGAAGGTTCCTCTAAGGTTTGCAGGAGTTATGCCAGAACAGAATTGGAATTTATTCTACAGGCGTCGCCACAAGGCAACCAATACAAGTCTCATTGCATCATTCGAAACTACATCAATCTTGTGTGTGAATGTACGCTGTGATCCATACTGGTGCAGAGTATTCAGCAGTGGAGTATTGCAAAGGCAACAGTTGAGGTATGTAAGGTGTCAAGGATGACCCATCCAGTTCTGCGGAGACTGCTGAGGAGGTTGACACGAGACTGCGTCTTGGCAGCGACTGCCTTGGTGTGTGATTGAAAGTAAGGCTGCGGTCCATGTGACGCCAAGGTACTTCCGGTGTTGGGTCGTGTTTGTGGACAGTTTTTCTCAATCTAGAGTGATGTTGTTCCTTTTGCGCATCGATTTGCAAGGTGGAGAACAGAGCTGACAGTCTTAGATTTGCAGAGTTTCAAGTGCCATCGGTTGGAAGAATTGGCTTACAGGGTTAGGTCTTTCTGCAAACCACTGTTTCTAAGGACCTTCAAGGAATCAGCAGTATTCCAAGTCCGTGTTCGGTGCGTAGAGTACTGCGAACAATCTCCCTTGGGCATGTCTGAGACGTAGATGTTGAAGAGAGTGGGTGCTAGGACAGAACCTTGTGGGCCACCATTCCGAAGTTTGCGCTTATTACTGCGTTGCCCATTTGATGTTCTCCAGGACGAAGATCTGCTGGGATGAGCAGCATAATGAACTTGACAAGCTTAAGTGTTAACACAGAGGTTGAAAAAATTATTTCAGTTTTGCTGTAACATCCCTTTAGGATTTCAGCAATACCAGTAGACTAGAAAATCCGGTTTAAAATAAGTTACAAGGTGTGAAACTCTTGGATAGACCATTTTGTGACGGGGCGGTGATAAAAACAAAACAGCCGGACGGACATTTTCCATAAAAATTAATCTGTCTAGTTAGGTCCTTGTTTACTTTCTTAAAGTTTGGTTGTATTATTATTACGCTTGATCATATCTCAGAAAACAAAAACAATATAAAATATATAAACAAAAGTTGTTGTCACATGGCTGTTAACATTTTGTCCATCCGTGAACAAAATAGCACAAAAGCGTTTTTTCACCCCTTACTTCGGATAAAATGTTGACATATTTATTTCTATCTCCCCTTTTGAAATAGCCTGAACATTAATGCAGAAAAAAAGTTGAGCCAGATGCAAACTCCCTACTTTAAAAGGCAAACGGTCGACACGAAACAGTCAAAAGAACCCATTTTTCTATCTCATCCGTCAGAATTTTTGACCATTTCAGGGATTCGTTTTAGAAGGTATCCAGCAACAAAAAGTTTATTTATTTTCAACACGCATGGTGATACTATTACAATAAAACATCAAACAATCCACTACATCCCATTAGGTTTACAAAGACTTTTTAACTTGCAAAATTGTTCAAATGTCCGTATGTGACTAAACGATCAGGCTCTTACACCCGCCTATACAATAAAAGAGTTAGAAATGGGTCAAAAAGGATGAATAAGAAAAGTACAGTAGTAACTCTATAAATTAAAACCAGTGAAGTATGTGGATTTATGTTCCATTCTACAACTCTACCTGAACATGCCTGAAGTTGAAATGTATAAGGGTTTAAATCTGAAATGAGTAGCAACGGGTCAACAAAATTAGAGATGAATAAGAAAGTGGTCTCTTATGAATAAAAAACCAGTGAAGTTTTATGGATATATAAATGTTCTATTCTGCCCGCTCCATATGAAAATGCAGAAATGCCAGACTTAAAGGAAATTTTGGACCGGGTCTCGTTACAAAAAATATAAAGACCGTTTGCATATATTCAAGAAATTTGTAAAAATTTCTGCAAATGTTGACTGACTATCTGGAAAATGCTGAAGTTTAATGTATTGAGACCATTCACAATATCAAACAATTTTATATGATGCACGGAGGAATTTGCCAAAAGTTAATGATGTTTTCATGGGAATCACTTTCTTCAAAGCTGTTATACAGCAACCACCCAATAGCATGGGAATAGCAGCTTATGCATGTTACTAAGCTATTCAAGAATGATATTGAACAAAATAAATATTAGTAATGAAATTGGTGAATGTGTTCATCACAATTATTAAGAGATGTAAAGTGTTTTTATGTAGCGACAAATAAAATTGCACTGCAGGAAAATATTTTGCAATGTTTTGCTGTATTTAATTGTTTCATTTTGCAGGTTTTACATGTTTGCGATTACTTATACTTTGCAATTGGAAAATAGTTAGCAATAGACCTACAGGGTGTAGCCTTTTCATCCAAGGCAATCTGGGATAGGCACTGGCCCGTAAATCACCTCATTAATAAGCCTGAGTATACTTGCACAAGCTAAACATCTCAATCTGAACATGTTTGCATTCTAAAACATTGATTTGAATAAACTGTTAAGTGCTACACATTTTGGACGATGCTAACAGGTTTAGGATTAAAAATGTTTAGAAAGTGTGTACAAGATAAGGTTTAGCTTTGTGTTTAGGCATTAAACATCTGCTCAGATGTCATTATCTTAAAAACATGTTAGGAATTATTAACATTTTAGAAAGTGATCAAGATAGTGTTAGCATAGTGTTTCGCTTAAAAACCACCTCATTTACAGTGTAGCTGTGAGACGATGGTAGCGAGATGGTCTTAACTCGTGGTGCTCATTGGCGGTTTATGGGATTCAGGATTGCAATGACCGTTGATGCTATTCACTATTCTCACACAACTCTAATTTCGGTAGTGTCAATGACGTCAACTACTAACGATCGATATACTCTGTTCAAAAAATCTCAACCCTGAATACCATGTTTCAATCTTGGAAAGCCTATTGAGAACATAGATATAACCAAGTTAAAATGACCATATGTTGCTTGGATGAGTCGCCTTATGTAAACAAAGTACCTTCATCTCGGCAGGTCTTGGTTTCTTAACCTTCTATGATGACCCTTAACCAAGGGGTGATTCCGGAATAGCAAAACGAGTTAGAGCTTACTTTACTTCTTACAGTTACTCTTCATGGGGCCAGCAAGTTCTAAGAATGGGTATACGTGTAGTCCTGGGGGTTTTGACCCGGAAAAAATTGTTGTTGAGCTGATTTTGGCACCAGATAAGCAGAGTGATCGTAATCAACATATCAAAATCACCATAAATTTCCCCCTTGGGATGAAAATTTATCCAAGATGGCCGCCATATTAGCAATATTCAGTTTATATTGTAGATGTTGATGATTTTAAGGGTTTTGAAAGGTTTTTGGGGGTCAACGAAGTCGAATTATGTACAAAACCTAAATCACTGATGACTTCCTTACGCCAAATCCAAAATGGCCGCCATTTTAATAATGAGATATATCTCATGTTTTGAATATGTTTTGAGGTTCGAGGAATTCAATTTTTGTTTTAATTAATATTGAGTGTTCCTGACTCAAAAATCAAAAATGGAGCCAAATTTGCGTCATTACATATAATTTATCTTCTCAATGACATATACTTTCCTTGCAGTCTCCTGAAAGGAAGCTGGTTCAAATGTCGCATAATAGGAGGGTTGTTTAAACGCAAGAATCCCGAAAAGGAATTGTTCTAATTACCCAATAGTAGTAATTTTAGTTCATCTTAGTCTCTTCGAAGAATGAACTTGGGTGTTATTTTACTGGAACTTACTCAGAATCCAATTTCACAAAATGCACAATTAAAACCAGTATGCCGCTCAATATAATACTCATTCGAAAGAAAAGAATGGTTAAAAACGTTTAGTATATGCGGTTCTTCGTTTATACTGTTCACATAAACGCATGATTAATTATAGGCCTACACACGTACGTTCTTGCTAGAAATGGGCCATAGAAACAATAGGCCATTATATTTCTATTTTTACAACCAGTACCAAAAATGTGAAAACTGGGAGTGTGAAAGAAAGAAATAAAAGATGATCCCAGAAATTGGAAGAGAACATATGTGTGTGTGAAAACACCTCAAGAGGATTTCCTATGATATAATTCAGGGATTCCGTCTTGTTTGGACCGCCTCTTTACAACAATTCATCTTTATTATGTAGATCGATTGATTATTCACTTAGGTATATGTATTCATTAATAATTGGTTTCTTGTTCTTTTTATTATTCGCTTATAAATTTATTTAGATACTAGTTATTTGTTGTGTTTCTTTATCCGCTTTCCTTGTGTGGATTGAGATTAAAGCAAATTATATGTAATGGCGGCCATTTGAATTTCACATAAAGAAAAATCATGGATAATTTAGATTTTAGACTAAAATTATCAACAAAATCTACTTGAGAAGCCAGATATAAGCTAACTATATGCATGTCAGCTATTTTGGCGGCCATCTTGGATAAAAAAAATCACCAAAGGGGATAGATTCATGGGATTTTGGATATGTTGTTTATATGATGTATTCTGGTGAAAAAATCACCTCAATAACAATTTTTCCACGTGAGTTTGTGTATTTCTTCTTCAGGGACTATACTATTAAAGTAGACCGCCCAAGACCACGAAATACAATTTTAAAGTCTATCGCCTCTACGCAGTTATCAGCGGCTGAATATTTGCCCACGAACACTTACATTGGGACTGATATACTAATGGCTATTGTACATTTTGTGACATACTCAAAACTTCCGTCACGAGTTCAAGATTCTCGATGTCATAATAGTTACAGTATCTGAAATATCGTGTTTAAATATTTTAAAATAACGGTTTATACATCTGGCATTATGGGTTTATTCGACTACCCTTACATTTTACTGGTTTCGCACACCCTTATCCAAATCAGAAACCGTGTCTCTAAAACATAGGGGTTTCCCGACCCTTGTGCTAAAAAATATTTGACTAACAATTTGTCTATAAAGGGCAATTTGAATCAATAAGTTTGTTTCCCACAAAATATTTCTTGTGGGTATACGTGAGTGTCAGGATATTGCATCAAAAAGTGGAGAAACAAGATACGTTTAAGCGGAAACCGGCACCTCGAAAGGGCCAGTATCTCATACTGACCTTTAATATCAATGACTAGGTGAGCATTAATATCTATGATCATAATGATTCGCATTTTGTATGTCTTTCGACCCGAACTTTGAGTTAAATTTCATCAATGTTTTCGAAATGTTGACATGTTCGATAGTGTTCATATATATACAGTGGCGTCTGTAGCTAGGATTTTCATTATGGGGGCCAAGGGTCGCATCTTCAACCGACAGAAGAAATGGGAGGGTCCAGGGCCGCTTCGGGCCCCTGTTGGGGTCAAGGGAGAAGCACGGGGGGGTAGGGGGCGAAAGAGCCACCTGAACTATTTGGGTTTTATAATGCTTTTTTAAATGTCTTTGAGGGGCAATTTTTGTACGATTTTGTTACAATGTGACTTGTCGCACGTCTTGTCCATTGAACTTTAAACCTATACTTTTGCACCAATCAATCCGGCCGGCAAGTGCCATGACCTGAATTTTCAAGTGAACCGATCGACGGGCACTCATCTCAAACCGACGAAACGAAATCAATTATTGGGGGACGCGGCCCACTGCCCCCACCCTCTGCTACCCAATGGTATATTATAACATATTAAAGCCGTTTTAAGGAAATTTGAAAAATTGTAAAAATGTGCTATAGTTAGCCATGGTAACTCGTATGGGCCACTGATTTTGACCAAACACTAAAAAATGAAACTAAAAAAAATGTAACTGGTACCAACTAGGGTGGTTCTATGAGATGGAAAATAGGCAAGGTTAATTGAAGCCCGTTATTAATTGGTGGACATGCAAAACCAGGAAGCTTCCAATCAGAACATTTTGAACCATAATTTCAATTTGAAGCATGGTTTTTAACATTTCGTATATTTGCCCGAAGATCTAGGTGTACTAGTATCTGTTGCCAATTCATGTTTGTACGAATCTTTCGTTTTTTTAAATTGCCGTTGTTTGGAATTTTAGCCCAAGCAGAGGCCCTCCTTAGTTGGTTACATGGAAACCAGAACAATATTTTAAAATACAAAATTTTCAAAAATTCTAAATACCGCTTTATTGGTTCATGACACGAACGCGTTTAGCGTTTAGGAACATTGAGGGAAATTAATCACCAAATTTGAGGAATTTTAATCCCCCCAACCTTAAAGAAAAGAGGTTATCTCATTTGTTTTTGTTTTATCTAAAAAAGCATTGGCAAAATAAACTCAATATTTGCGCAGATAAATATATTATAAAGAGCACACCAAAGAGCTGCTGGTGAGTCAATACCAGGCATGGTCAAAAAAGGAGTTGCATAACTTTTTTTAAATGTTATTTTGATTTTTATTGCAGGAATAGGTGCATGCTCATCACATCATTAAACATTGCATTTTAATACATGGGTAGTAAGCTTATTCATGTCCGGTGATATAATCAAGCATATTATCAATCTGCTGGTGTCACAATCAAATGATGCAATGTGTCGGGCCCCTCTGTGTCAGGTGCATGTTTATTCTGTTCATGTTGATTCTGTGTAAAACCTGTTGCCATAATATTCCTGCTCTGTTACACAACACTGGACAAAAGTATGGCAACATGCAGAAAACGAGTTATAATCAAAAAATCATTTCAAATTGTAACATCGGTTATTAAATACGATGCGCATTGAATGCCAAAGTTTGTGTTTTGAAACAGAAGTTAGCAAATCCAAGGGGGGCATTAATACACTCAGTCTGGCGCCGCGGGGCCACTTGTATTCAAGGTGGATATGATGCGTGAACATGGATTTCAAAAGCCCCCCTAAACACGATTTTAACCGACGAAAAAAAACAAGCTAAAAACAAACCTAAAACAAGTATTTTTATCTGTTTATGATACCTCAACAAGTACGCAGGCATTGAATAGGAAATATACCCTGTATTATCTTGATTTGCTTATTCCCAAGTTCCGAATTACAAGACTTTTGGATGATTTTGATCACCTGCTTAATGAGAGATAACATGGACAATTTCAGGGTTAAGAAAAAAAACATACCCTTCTTTTCCATATTGCTTGGTTTTGACACCCTAAAACGATGTTACGGCGTACATCGCCTGTTCGAAAAAAAAGACACCCTTGTTTACGCGGTTTTCTTGTTACGCATTTATCACCTTTTGATACAATGGCACCCCGGGAGTCTGGCAGTGCTGTCCAAAATATGTACCAAAAAAATGCAGGATGAAGTGGATTAAGATTGTGATGTAATTTTGCAGAACGGTATAAGCACTTAGATTTTACCGGTTTTGCTAACAAAACTAAGTACTTTAAATGTTTATTTTGTATCAAAATATGATGTATACGGCAGGAATCCGCGACTATGCGACTGCAGTCCTAAAGTTCATTTGAAAACTTCCTCTGTGGTAAACGGTGACACGTGCATAGAATGAGTACGTGAGGAATCAATACTAGTAACTTTGCGAACCGTTCTTTTGGTGATAAAATAGGTATAGTTACAGGTTTTCAGGTATTTGAGATCATATACGAATCTATGGTTACAAACTCTTCCACCACATCGTTCACAGTCTTGCCTTACATAATGAAGACCACAGGCAGTGTCTGAATTCATAAGAGTAACATTTATCGCGGTGTTATCAAGCTTTCCAAGCAAAGAAAGAATCGAATTTTGCCACAAAAAAGTACGAATATTGGAATTTTCATGCACTTTTAGGCAAATAAGGGCAAATAAACGTTTTATTAAACTAAAAAAGTAGAAGTTTTAGAACCATACTATAAGAATATATTAGAAAAATGTAGCATAAAATAGGAGCTATACCTTCACAGTTTTGTCAGCTGAAATGACCGAATGACCGGAAAGTTGCTAAAAAAACCCAGACCACGAAACTTAAGCGTTTATGCGCACCGGAGGAAAGTCACTGAGAAGAGACCCCCAAAGACGAAGGTGAAGGAAGAGGAAAGGACTGAGAAAACACATGATTAAATTTTGGCTCAGTTCAGTATAGGCGAAGCTTGCTTTTCAGTTTTGATCCAAATCAGCATATATACTGGTTCCTGTTTTCTCGTCCTTCACAGGATTTTGTGGCGTTCTGTTGACTCCCTGTTTCTGCCGACGTTTCATAAAAAATGCAGCAAAAAAAACGACACGTGCAATGATTACTTCTAGAACAACGATCATAGTAATGCCACCCCTATACCAACGCCAAATCTATCGCTCGGACAACAAACGATCACAGAGTAAAGATTCCGGTAGTAGACGAGAGAAGAGGGAACTGTTGGAATCGTTAAAGGTATTTACTCTAGCAGTAGCTCTGTCGTGAAAAAAAGAAGAGGTTTTAAATACCAAGGAAGTGTATGCAAACACAATGTAAAAAATTACACGTGGCAATTTACGGAAAAACGGTAAAAAATAAAACGTTTAAAAATCTACAGTATTGCTGTAATTGGAATACAGGAAAAATACTGTAAATTTTGTAAGTCCAATTTCAAGGGCATATGACAAAATCTAAATGTGAAGACTTTATCGAAATTTAATGACGGTAACAAACATCCTTATACACTAAATGAACCCATATGAAACCCCATAAAAATAGCTTTTACAGGTTTCATTCAAAATTACTGTTATATTTTACAGTTAACTGTATGATTGTGTATAAATTGTACACAACACTGTTAAATTTACAGTGTATACCATGTAAAAAAAGGGTGGAAGTTACTAAGTTAGGGGTTCGTCCACACATTTCAATCTCTGTAAAATCACCAACATGTATGTTTAAGCGTTATGTGATTAAATTAATTTTTACAAGTATTACGGTAAATTTACGGTAATTTGTTGGCAAAATTGCTGTGCTCGGATTTTACTGTAAAATTTACATTATTTTTTTTACAGGTGTTGTTTAATAGTGAAGATGAAGCGAAATGATTGCGACTATTTCCTGATGGCAAGCGTAATAAAATAGGAAACAGCGACTTTGAAGACTTCGAAAAGGCGCTATTACAACAAATGTCGTCATTATTATTATATTAAAAATATAGGGGTAACATCATAGTACAGGGGAAAAAATTGAAAATCAATTGTAGGTAGCGGTACACTATGCATTTCGTCTCATTATAAGGAATAAAAAGGTATAGTTTGTAGAGGTTCCGACCTTTCGTTACACGGCGGCTACAGCCCTGATAAAGTTCAAGGTCTTCTGGGGCAAAAAATATCCAATGGTCAAATTTGGTTGCAACTGGTGTGAAAGGACGTTTTAATTCTTAGGTGCAAATGAAAGTATGACCATGGACATAGTACCCTTGTTATGCAATCAAAGGCCACACATGGAAAAATAAGGCAGGAGGATCGACAATTGGACACCGGCTGGAGCACTGTGTAATTTTCTACCCCAGGAGACCTTGACCTTAATAGGGATGGTTTAACAAAGGTCGCAGCTCGACAAATATACCCCTTAATCTTATAACAAGACCAATATCTCCAATATTAGTGTTCATTTAAAAACAATATAACTTGATTTAAAATTACCCCGAATTAATTATGTTTTTTTTCTACCTCCTTATTTTACAAAATTCAAAACAATTCCCAGGAAGTTTGACCTAAAACATTCAGATCAGCATCTTCAAACAACTACAAAAAAATATTCAAGTCTTCTTACCCAAACTTCAAGATAGGATTTCTAATGTATAACCCTACTAAGTTTGGATACAATACGTAATTGAATGGCGATTATATCTTTGAACACCCCGCTGCTGTTTTTCTCACGGTTCTATCAATCGTTTTTTGGGAAAAATAATTATGAGATTCAGACAGGAGTATACATCCCCTTTAGCTATTCCTGCAATTTAAAATATGTGCCTCTTTCGGTTGGATCACTGAAGGTCTTAATTAACCTATAGACAAATCCGACCAGCCAAATGATGGTGAATTTTCAGTTTCAAGTTCATTTATTCACCATTATACAACAAAATAGGACATATTAAATATGGTAGGAGGTTTAAAAAAAGCAAAAGTGCTCGATTTTAACCCCCTTAACGAATTATATAATTAAAAGTCAATTTAAAGCTTGAGGTGGTACAGATGCAAGACAAAAAGGAACCCCAAAAAGGACAACCAAAACCAATAAAACGTGAAGACAAGACCAAAACAACCACAGACATGTGCGGACAAAACGTGGTGGCAGAATTGGAGAATTGAACTAAATTTACATCAATATAATGGAAAAAAAGTATACATTAATAATAATAATCCATTACAATATTACACCTTGTAAGTGAGAAATTAAGTAAGGCCTTAATTTACATTTTAAATTGATTAACAGAAAGCGAGTTGTTAACAGAACGAGAAGTACATTATAGATTGGGGATGCTATTCCATAGAAAGGGACCCTGAGTTCGAATTGTATCCAGCCAGATCGGTACGAAAATTAAAGGGTCTAAACAAATTCGAATATCTGCGGTTCATATCCATGAGAGCTTGATCCCCTTGCAAAGTAATGTCAAAAAAAACTCAAGGCAACACAATTGTTTTGAGCATTAAACATAAAATGATCAGAATTGATCCGCCATTACTGGGGGGCCTCCAGGCTCCAACCCAAAACCTACACAAATCTTGCAGGTCTGTACCACGCTTGATTACGTATATTCAAAAGCTTAACACTTAATCTGCACATTGGGTGAATTCAAGGCCAGGATGCACCCCGGCAATGGCGTGCCAGTGAGTGTGTTGGAATGTGTTAACCGGATTGTTGTAGAGGTGGGTGAGGTCGGATCACGATCCGAGTTAGTCTACCGCAAGATCGGCAGTGGGGATGCCGATTACGCTGGTTTTTTGTCGTACCCACATCAGGTTGGGGACCAACAAAAAATAAGGATGGAAATTAACCAAAAAATTACTCAAATCCATATGCAATAACCGTTTTCTTAATATAAAACTTGCACATTTATTGAATGAAAGAATGTTGGTTTGAATTGTGATGAATGGTCACGTCGCTTCCCCACAATCTGCTACCCAATGGTATATTATAACATATTAAAGCCGTTTTAAGGAAATTTGAAAAATTGTAAAAATGTGCTATAGTTAGCCATGGTAACTCGTATGGGCCACTGATTTTGACCAAACACTAAAAAATGAAACTAAAAAAAATGTAACTGGTACCAACTAGGGTGGTTCTATGAGATGGAAAATAGGCAAGGTTAATTGAAGCCCGTTATTAATTGGTGGACATGCAAAACCAGGAAGCTTCCAATCAGAACATTTTGAACCATAATTTCAATTTGAAGCATGGTTTTTAACATTTCGTATATTTGCCCGAAGATCTAGGTGTACTAGTATCTGTTGCCAATTCATGTTTGTACGAATCTTTCGTTTTTTTAAATTGCCGTTGTTTGGAATTTTAGCCCAAGCAGAGGCCCTCCTTAGTTGGTTACATGGAAACCAGAACAATATTTTAAAATACAAAATTTTCAAAAATTCTAAATACCGCTTTATTGGTTCATGACACGAACGCGTTTAGCGTTTAGGAACATTGAGGGAAATTAATCACCAAATTTGAGGAATTTTAATCCCCCCAACCTTAAAGAAAAGAGGTTATCTCATTTGTTTTTGTTTTATCTAAAAAAGCATTGGCAAAATAAACTCAATATTTGCGCAGATAAATATATTATAAAGAGCACACCAAAGAGCTGCTGGTGAGTCAATACCAGGCATGGTCAAAAAAGGAGTTGCATAACTTTTTTTAAATGTTATTTTGATTTTTATTGCAGGAATAGGTGCATGCTCATCACATCATTAAACATTGCATTTTAATACATGGGTAGTAAGCTTATTCATGTCCGGTGATATAATCAAGCATATTATCAATCTGCTGGTGTCACAATCAAATGATGCAATGTGTCGGGCCCCTCTGTGTCAGGTGCATGTTTATTCTGTTCATGTTGATTCTGTGTAAAACCTGTTGCCATAATATTCCTGCTCTGTTACACAACACTGGACAAAAGTATGGCAACATGCAGAAAACGAGTTATAATCAAAAAATCATTTCAAATTGTAACATCGGTTATTAAATACGATGCGCATTGAATGCCAAAGTTGTGTTTTGAAACAGAAGTTAGCAAATCCAAGGGGGGCATTAATACACTCAGTCTGGCGCCGCGGGGCCACTTGTATTCAAGGTGGATATGATGCGTGAACATGGATTTCAAAAGCCCCCCTAAACACGATTTTAACCGACGAAAAAAAACAAGCTAAAAACAAACCTAAAACAAGTATTTTTATCTGTTTATGATACCTCAACAAGTACGCAGGCATTGAATAGGAAATATACCCTGTATTATCTTGATTTGCTTATTCCCAAGTTCCGAATTACAAGACTTTTGGATGATTTTGATCACCTGCTTAATGAGAGATAACATGGACAATTTCAGGGTTAAGAAAAAAAACATACCCTTCTTTTCCATATTGCTTGGTTTTGACACCCTAAAACGATGTTACGGCGTACATCGCCTGTTCGAAAAAAAAGACACCCTTGTTTACGCGGTTTTCTTGTTACGCATTTATCACCTTTTGATACAATGGCACCCCGGGAGTCTGGCAGTGCTGTCCAAAATATGTACCAAAAAAATGCAGGATGAAGTGGATTAAGATTGTGATGTAATTTTGCAGAACGGTATAAGCACTTAGATTTTACCGGTTTTGCTAACAAAACTAAGTACTTTAAATGTTTATTTTGTATCAAAATATGATGTATACGGCAGGAATCCGCGACTATGCGACTGCAGTCCTAAAGTTCATTTGAAAACTTCCTCTGTGGTAAACGGTGACACGTGCATAGAATGAGTACGTGAGGAATCAATACTAGTAACTTTGCGAACCGTTCTTTTGGTGATAAAATAGGTATAGTTACAGGTTTTCAGGTATTTGAGATCATATACGAATCTATGGTTACAAACTCTTCCACCACATCGTTCACAGTCTTGCCTTACATAATGAAGACCACAGGCAGTGTCTGAATTCATAAGAGTAACATTTATCGCGGTGTTATCAAGCTTTCCAAGCAAAGAAAGAATCGAATTTTGCCACAAAAAAGTACGAATATTGGAATTTTCATGCACTTTTAGGCAAATAAGGGCAAATAAACGTTTTATTAAACTAAAAAAGTAGAAGTTTTAGAACCATACTATAAGAATATATTAGAAAAATGTAGCATAAAATAGGAGCTATACCTTCACAGTTTTGTCAGCTGAAATGACCGAATGACCGGAAAGTTGCTAAAAAAACCCAGACCACGAAACTTAAGCGTTTATGCGCACCGGAGGAAAGTCACTGAGAAGAGACCCCCAAAGACGAAGGTGAAGGAAGAGGAAAGGACTGAGAAAACACATGATTAAATTTTGGCT
>JAMKCH010068335.1:0-45716 GCA_023653785.1 Ophioderma brevispina
TTTTGAGAGGAGCGAAACAACACCAAACAAGAACCCAACCTCAAACACAACTAACAAAAATTTTGGACATTTTAAGCCAGGAAACATTTAGAGGGAAATATTGATATTCCACATAAAGAAGAATGGAACCCTAATTCGCTACATTACCCTGCTAGCTAAATGCCTAGCAGGCATTAATACGCAAATTTTAGGAATTGCCAAGATGCCCAACAGGCACTCATAAGTGTTGTGCATTAAATGCCACCTGGAGTATGTACCCTCTTACTTTTTCCTTGGGAAAACTATTAATGTTCCACAGGCAGGCATCAGTATGGTATCTTAGGGGAACGCCCAGCAGGCACTCCTATTCCTGAGAGGGAAAATGCCCCAGTAGGCACTAGGCTATCAGCCGCCCCCCCACCTTTATTTTTCACCCTCGCGTTTTTCTAGCGCAGCGGAGGTGGTAGTCATGATGGGCGAATCATCGAACCTTTCGTATGGGTGACGACGATCAGGGGCTTCATTTTTGATCATACGTCGATGAAATTTTGGTAGTGGGTAGGGATGGATATGGGACAAGCCTTGATAGAGCCAATATCCCGAAATCGGGGCGGGTTTTGGCCGCTCGGAGTGTTTGGGAGTGGGATCTTTTAGAATTGGAGGCGAAACTTGCGAGGGAAATTGTAATATTCCGTGATGTTACGACTATGCGCCGTGCATTTAGATTACGCCCGGCGAGGTCTGCATTTGGCAAAAGACTCTCGCGTGTTCATTTCTCTGGTTCTATTTTAAGACATGATCGATTCACGCTCCTTTGTGGGTATGCCTATCATATGAATGGTGTTTGTAAGCTCCGTCTATTCAAGGGTATCACCGAAAATAATAACGTCGACAGATCGTCCCTACAATATTACCCACTGATGAATATTACGGCGGTCCAGTATTTCCCACGGTGTAGTCTGTGTCACAGACTCCGAAAGGTACTGCAATATGATGGGCTCGGGCGAAAACAAAACATTTTCCCACGGTGCTACGGCACTATATAGGCTAGCTAATTTAATATGCACGATCTTACTTCCCCACCGCCGTAGTCATGAGCGGGTTGCACCAATCGATTTGTATATTTACAACCACGTGATCTCGTTTATTTTGCCGTTGGCTACAACATTACGTGACCTCGTTGATAAAAACATATGTTGCCCATTGGCCGGCAAGGTCAAGGCTGCAGTTATCAAAAGAGGGATCCTTTCCACCAGGCGTCGTATGTAAGTTTGGCGGTGTTGAAACGTTCAAGTTTCAACCAACACATGACCCATTTTAAGTCGGACATACTAGTATTGGAAACAACAAACTAACAATTTTGATTTGGATGAAAACAATATTCTGAGCACAAAGGTTGGGGGGATTCACATGCAAAAAAACAATAAGGCCATAGTATGTTATGACGGAATGCAGGGGCTGTATTAGAATAATACAGTCACAAACAAGGGAGTCAGACATTGAACAAGGATGTAAGCGAGTGGCTATCATACCACATTGCCTACGGTACAATGGAGTGAGTCGCAACTATCGCCCCCACTAGTTAGTACTTCTGAAAAATGTTGACATTGGTAGCATGTGCCGCGTTATAGCGAACAACGGAGTCATACTGAAATTTCGGGGCATGTCAGACGAGTCATTATCAATCTTTTCATTTCACATTTACGAAATCGCCCTCAATCACCCTCATTGCCGACGACCAAATGTCAAAAAACGACTCGTAAAGGTTCCCTGGACTAAGTTATAGCTTGCGATTACAAAAAATATAACAGGGAGTGGCATTGATGATGGGAGCCGCTGCAACCAGTACTCTACAGATTTAATTGATCATTGATCTGGTAAATTATTAATTCATAGTCCTGTTTCATGTACAAACACACTCTGCCCTTTTTGTTCCATGATGTTGTCAATAATGAAAAACCGGGGATCCCCCATGTGCGAATCAGTTAACCACTTTTTGTGTGGGCGTGGATCCATCTAAACACAAGCAAGAATTTAGCACAAATGTTTCATCTGGATCAACGGGACCGGGTCAAAGCACTGAGGGCATTTAGCGGTTAGGGTCAAGAATCCTAAATTTAGGACTCGTAATTGGTTTAACACGTAGGCCTAAACACACAAAATTTTACAAAAATATCCTTTTTTTTTGTGTGTGTGTGTGTTTCGAAGTAAATTTCTTATTCCAAAAACTGCTGAAGAACAAAACAACAGGTTTATTTCTGATTTATGAGAAAGGACAGGTCGTAAATTGCTGTAGTCTATTTGATGCTTTATGAGTTGCGGTATTATTTGAGCTTGCCGCCATCGTCGCGCGGAACATGGCAATCTGGTCGGTAAACTGATCAAGATTCAACTTCTTGCAACTCCCGGGTTTTGTTCAGGCCCTGACGTGACTCTCAGCAATTGGTGACACACTAAGGGGCAACGCCATTGGACGATTGCGTCAAACTTATTTGCATAAAGCTTATCTGCTGCTTTAGCACAGCTCAATATGCAAAGCATAGTAATTATGCAGAGCATAGCGGGTTGCTCTATTGCCATTGCATATGGGCCGTTGTTATGTCCCTGTTAGCTGGCGAAGGTCTTCTGATATCCAAACCGCGGCAAGCTCAAAACGGAGTTGATGATGAACGTGAAAATACTGATTACGGGAATCGGCCAGACAGCCACGGTCAATGCCCATTGATGTTGTTCCCTGGTTTTGTTTGGTTTACACGTCATTGGCACAGCGTTCGTGGTATTGACAATGAATGTTTACAATAAACCGCGATGCATGTACTATGCAGTGAAATTGGTTCGTGATCATGATGATGTTGAAATCAGTGAAGATGTGAAGAGCATTGTGAGTAGAGTAGTAATCAAAATATACCAAACTGTCATTAATTTTTTTAACACAACAGGGTATCCCGTGTGGAGATTTTAAACCCGCTACTCGGACATCGTGGCGGGTACCATGGATGGATTCAGTCACAAGCCTTGATCTGTGATGTAAAACTACTCATGTATTGCCAATAGTTAGGGTTGCAAAATTCCCAGGAATTTTAAGAGCGGAAATTACATGGAAATTTTGGGGAAAATATTAACAGGAATTTATGGGAATTTTAGGAAATTTTCGGGAGGGAGATATGAGGAATTTTCAAAAATCTATTGAAATTGTGATTACAAAAATCTAAGGTCCTTTTGTTCAGATAGGAATTACTCTTAAATGCTTCAGAAGAACATACAAGCAAAAACAAAGCAGTTTAAACAACATGAGAAAATGATATAACCACCAAACTCTTTACAAAACAATACATGTTTGGGTAAGTTTTTATTATATTCTATCACTCACTGGTCTTTGTAGCTTGTATTCGTAAACCACCCATAGTGACAATTCAAAATCAACTTAAATGGTTGACTGCTTCCTGTAACAGGCATGAACATTTCTGGTGGAAATTCAGCCATCCAGCTAATTTCAGTTTTTGGAAATCCAGATTTCCACACTTTTTTTTAAATGTTAAGCCCGTTTTGGGTTGATTTTATGGACAAGATCAACCCAAAGGCTAACAAATAAATAAATGGGGATTTCCCCAAATCTAAAATCAGTTCATTGGCTGAAAAATTGCATGGAATATGTAATCCTTTTGTGTACTTACTTTACTTGAATTCCTGTTCATTTGCAAAATGGTTTTGTAAAACCTTATCTTGTCAAGTTATTTGCTATTACAAAATGTCAGATAAGTAATGATTAAAGTACTGTATACAATGCTATTAAAACATGACATTAAATAGCTTCCTTCCGATCCAAAGGAAAAGAATTCAATTCAATTCAATTTTTTGAAAAACAAAACAGATTTACACATGAAACTTATGGAATTTCCATTTGAAATACTTTTTCCTAATTTTATAATTACCGACTTCTAACCATAAATAGGCATATTCCCGGGACTAGGCCTTATACCGCCCAAGATACAATAAGATTTTCGAGCTCCATATACGCGCCAAACCCTATCGTCGTACATCTCCGATTCCCCAGTTATTCCTAAAAAGTCCATCAATGTGTAGGCATAGCAATAACGTGGGGGATGGAGGGCGGGATTCTCAAGACGGTAAGTATAAAAGTTATGAAGAAGTAATTTCAAATTGGAAAATTTACATTTCCCTACACTTTTTATACTTACCGCCTCTAACAATACATTAGGCACGATTCACAGCCTACTGGAGGTGGGGGTATGTCTCACTAAAGCATTAGACCACACGCAAACCCTCAAAATAATGTGTAATCAACAAAATTCACACATTGCTAATCCTCCAAACAAATGTCTACACTCACCAGGTAAGGAATGATTAAGCCATCATATCGTGATAATAGCAGAGATTTAAGTCTCTCGTAATAATTTTACAACATGACCTTTCAGGATTCTTGGCTCACAAATAGTTTCTATAAAACAAAGCAATACCTACTATTTAAAATTACCGCTCAAGAAGAAGAAGACAATCAAAACAATGATTCCAACCTTCCCAAGCAGTTCCCAGGAGAGACCTGGAAAAATAGTCCTATCCCCTTGCAATATCACTGAGATAGTATAAAAAGGACGTCTTTAGGATATTGGAGCTCAAAAGGACTTGCAATATGAATTATAAATGAGTCAAAGGTGCACAAAATGCTACTGTTACCCTCGAATGTAATAGTGTTACCGACACCGGGGTTATCTATATGAAAGCAATACCCTACGAAGCCTACAAGGGTACGTGAAAAATGTTCCTTAGGCCTGCATGGTCACAAAACAATATGAGCTTGATATTGAAAAACACCCCCTTATCAGGGTTTCTTTCAGCCATTCTTAGTGACCCGTTTGATTTGAGCATAGCTACGAACTTAGTAATTGCCCCTCCTTTCAATGAAGGGGGGTCTGCCGCCAGACAGGCCACGTACGTAAGTCACTTCGTTGGACTTATTCGTCAACCAGAAATTACCGTCAAAAGGCTAGATTGTCGGTTCTTAACGACTACTAAACTCAATACAAATGATTCTATAAAAACACATTCAAAATGTGAGTGGCAAATCTTAATTCATTTCGTTCTTTAATGGAGGCCTCGATGGACATTCTAGGATTCGGTTTGGCTTTATGGTCTTTTGCCGGTTTTCAGGAAAGGTCCCGTGGGTAAATGTTAGGGAATGATAGATATTCTGTTCCTATTAAACAGGTAGTGTACCAGTAAAAAATCTTGTCAAAAGATTACCGAAATAAAAAAACTGTTGCATGACTAATCCAGAATGGGTTTAACAATCCCACTATACAACTTTAGTTTGTATGTAATTATTTGATGGGGACTGCGATATCACAATATATTTTCAGCTTTTCACGGAGGAAAACCAATCTTCCATGACTTGTTTTCAGGCTACTATGTTTAAGACACATGGGTCTGGGTGACCATCTTTGGGCTAGATTTTCAAAAATGTATATAGACTCCTCGTATGTTGTTTATGGCAAAGAAATCAATGCGTGGTCATTCTCACACCTTGAACACAAATCCTGCTGCTGTTTTGTAATTTACCGACCACAACCTGCCTACCTATTATCAAAGATGCGCATATATAAATAATCCTTATGAACTCAGTCTGTACCAATTCAGTGGCTTGCGACAAATTTGTGGCTTGGGATTCCCGTGTTTTGCACAGGAGGATAATTTGATCATTAATATTTCCTAAAAATTCCAATGAAAGTTTTAAGTTTAATTAAAGTACTGCTTCATTTCTGATGTTAGCAAACCTGCACTCGAGGATATTGCATAGCGTTATTAAATGGGTGTTACGTACATCTCGCTCTAGTACTCTATGTGCCAGGTGTATGTTACTTTCCCATGGGAAAATTCCCACTTGGTCATTAATTTGGCAGAGAGCAGCAGCGACCCCAAAAATTTCTAGACTCAAATACCTGTTCCTATTTTAGCTCTATTTACATGAATGTGACAGTCAATGAACTAGAAGAAAAAAAAAAATTGGGTACGCTTTCTGGCCATGCAATCAACATTCACGGAACTACACCTATCTTTAGATACAAATCTTTATCCGTGGATCTATGCTAAAAGCTGTCCTTATAACTCAAAACAGCCAAGAAAAAAAATGCTGTGCTTACCAATCTCTGAACAAACATCACACACAAAGTGCGTACGTGGCTGTTGTCTGCAAGTTTCAGAATGATATGAGCTACATTCCGATTTGTCTCCAAACACTATCGCATTGTTTGACATTCAAAGAGCTGATAATCTACACTGCAATCAAACTTGAACAACTGATAGGCTTGCGAAGGTTCGCATGAGTATAAGCTACCTAAAACTAGCTTGAATTGGCTGTTGAAACCATTGAGACAACAATGTCTTGAATTGGTAAGTCTGAAAAACAACGTTATGAATAACCTATTCCTTGCAATTACAAACCTCAAGTGTTTTGTGTCAGGGATGCGGTGTGGAATGCAAATACATTCATATTAAGGTCTAAAAGTGGGACACAGCTTGTACCAAATTGCCAATTTTACATGGGGGACTTCCACAAGCAGTCCATGGGTCTCAGGTGAAAACTAGTGTAGTACAGGCTCATGCATGTATACATCCTTCGCGCATGGAAAAAATAAACCAATGGCTTTACTTTTAAACCGTTGGTTATGGAATCTCGGATTGTCGAGAGTAGTGCTCTTAAAAGCAGATTTCAGTAAATTCAGAATAAACATTGTTGTAAGGCCCATAAAACCTTTCTGCAGGATCTAAAGATTACAGACTTGATTGTCAGAAATGGCTTCAAACGTTGAGGAATATTTTAATGTTATATCAAACCTTGGAAACATGAATTTCCCAACACCCCTGAATCATTTGCTCTTAATGAATTCGCAATATTGAAAACCTTTGCAAAATTTAAAATTGCTTAAAAAAAGTAAACATAAAATTAAAAAAAAAATTCTTTATTTTTACTGTCCTAATTTAGTTGTTATGTTACCAGCTTTGAAGTAAGTGTAGGATGGAGTGGGCTTGTTGATTGATTGACTAAGATGCCATTACTTCTTTACCTTTCAATTTCATACTGGTACAGGATTTTTCAACGATCACATATGTGTGGGCTAGAGGGGCCCCTGAGTACATTGCCCCCTACCTCAATATGTGTCTTAGGTTAGCGACATAATCACTTGCCAATTGTGCATCTCTAGCAGCAAAGTTGTTACAATTTTTTGCCAAGTGTATCCAGTCATGTGTAGGCTGGATATATTTAACTTTGCACAAGATATTACTTCTGCACTTTGTTGGTATTTTTGTGGGTCACATGTATGCATAGTGCCATTGCACAACATCAAACAGCCGATATTGACTTAAATTACAGACTGGTTAGACTTGTTATATTTGTGAAAAAAACCTCAGCAAAACTATGTTTGGCTATCTTTAATCATTGGAGGGATTCTTCAGCCCCTCTCTCATTGCCCACTTAGTTCAAAAGCTCAGTTTTAAAATCTTGATCAATATGTCAGTTTCAAACTTGCATTTGAAAATGTCCATTACTTGCTTTTCAAATTCCAAAATTCATACAGGAAACTGCTTTGTATTTGTTGGAAGCTTAACACAGCCCTCCTTTTGACCTTTAGGATTACTTTATTTTGGTCCTATTGACCCAAAACTCATCTCCATTCCAAGAGTATGGCCCCATTCTGCTGGCCTTTATTTACAGACATGCTGGGGATTCTGCACTATCCTAAGAAGCCATTTTTCGGGAAATTTTTTTTTCAATTGGATCACGTGTATTTACAGCTAGGTTCACCCAAGAACTTGTAGACTAAAACTCTTTAGTATGTAAGTTTTAGGTCTGAATTGTTGTTGAAAAGCATGGATCAATTTCGTGATAATTTGCTGAGATAGCTTACAGAGTAAGATCACCAGTGATAAGAATAAAACTCTTAAAGAATTTCAACTTCTATTACCAGGCTTGAAAAAGCTTGCTGGTGGAAATGACATTTGTGTCGACTTTATAATAGTTATTGTTACAGTAATTGGTTTCGGCCAAGAATCAGTAAGTCACAACTTTTCAAGATTTCAATCATGGCACCAGGTTTGGAAAAGTTGGCTGGATTGAACCGATTATTCTATAAATTTACATAATCGATCTAGATTGTTTTAAGTTACCAAAGAACCGCCGGACTAAAACTCTGTAGGGTTTTTCAATTATTCAAGGCTTTTTCAAAGCTTGCTGGATGAACCAAAAAAATAAATTCATTAATTGCCATAAGAGAAAGTTTAAAACTGAAGTTCATTACGAACCAGCAGAAGAATCTTTTTGGAAATGTTTCCAATTCTTAATTTCACAAGGCTCAAAAGCTTGCTAGATAAAACCGGGTAAGTCAATTAATTGCTATGATCAGCGATTCTCAGGCCGTTCACACAAGAACCGCAGACTGAACCAACCAATATTGCTTTTGCAGAATCTGTCGAAGTTCACCCAAAGCACCAGTAAAACTCTTAGAATTTGTAAATCATCATTTTCCCAGGTTTGAAAAGCTTGTTGCCCTTCCCCGATTGAATAATTAAATGCTACGGGACAGAGTCTACAAATGTTTGTCCAAGAATACCCCAAGTAAGAGTAGGCTTAAATTCTTTTTTAGATTCATTTTAAAAGGCTTGAAAAGCTTGCTTGTTTAAACCACGACAGAGTCTACAAAGTTCTTCCAAGAACTACTCCAAGATAGAGTAGGCTAAAATAATTTAGATTCATTACAAGGCGTTAAAAAGCTTGCTTTGTGAACCAATAGATTAATATTCATTGCTAGATAGATAGCTATCTACAGCCTAAGAGGCCTCACCTGTGAAACAAGTATATTGAACCACTAAATCATCGAATGGACGTGACTTAGGACTATCCATCATGGCCAAGTTTCCCCCAAGAACACAGCCCAACGACTAAAACCTCCTGCTGTAGGTCTCTTCCTTTAAACTCATTCATTTATTCAGGTTTGAAAGCTGAATTGACCAATTAAATTATTTGAATGATTACTAGATAGCTCTGGAATATGCAGCAAATTCACCAAGAACCAGCCAAGCGTAGATTGAACTGATAAAATCTAATTGCTTAAGATAGTCTCAGTACACAAGACCTCCCAAGAACCAGTAGACACTCTTCCGAATTGTCGATTCCTATAATTGCTGTAGTAAATGATACTGGATGGTCCATCTACAGCTAAGTTCACACAAGCAACCAGAGTAGATAAAACCATGGAGTTATAGTAAATAAAACTGCAATTTTATTGATAGGTTGTCTATAGTAAGTTCATTTTAACACAACCCGTAGTATTTCTTTTTTCTTTTTTTTCTAACTTTTTCACCAGGATTTGAAAAAAACTTGCTGGCTTGACCCCTGAATCACTATTTTATAAATGGTAGACAATCTACAGCAAAAGTTCACCCAAACCGTGGATTGGCCCTCTAATATTTTTTGATCATAGTATTAACTTTTTTTTTCCAGGCTTGAGAAGCTTGCTGGTAAACAAGCTAATATTGATATGATTATACAGTCTACAGAAATAAGTTCATGCCAAAGAAGCAGAGTATAGAGTAGCAATGAGTTTTCATATTTTCCAGGCTTAAAACAAGATTACTGGATTTTTTAACAGATGATACATGTAGCTACGTTACAAATAAGGTTCACCCATGAGAACATGTAATATAAAAAATTACCATTATTTTCTGACTGAGTTTGACTTATAGATTGCCCCAAGGATTTCCTGGGAATCATGTTTTATAATAGCTTTTTTGGCAAGGCTTGAGAACTTACTGGGAAACAAGCTATGATCTACAGTCTACAGTTGAAGGTTCATGCAGAAGCCGAGTGTATAGCTGCTGTGAGTGTCCATATTTTCCAGGCTTAAAACACCGCTTCCTGGATTATAATGGGAAATTATAATGATTGCTATCAAATGCCCCTCATACTAGGAGCTTTCAAGCAGGACAAGTCTTCAAAAAGGTTCACCCATGAGAACCTGTAGACTAAAACTTACCTAAATTTTTTTTTTTTTAATTTTTGATTTTGCTTGTTTTGGAATTATGATTGCTATCAAAGGCCCCCCTCACACTGGGAGGTCGCTTGAAAGCAGGGATAGTTAGAAGACAGCTGAGTCCATTTCATGCTGGTTAGCCTTCCTTGTCGACTTGTCAGCATTGACGAACACCGGTAATTATGTTATTTTGCCCGCCACAGAAAGACGGGCAAAGGTGCAAAATTGGCCAGTCACTGGCGTAGTTCATGATGGCACGGTACATGTGAAAAAAGCCTAAAAGGAAAACACAAGCGTGGAAAAAATAGGCCGATTACACTCGGCAATTCCTACGAAAGGTTCTTCCCAGAGAGGGTTCCCTTTCAATAATTTTGTTGAGAAATCAGGTCCTTTTTGACAAAAATCATGTCCCTGAAGATAAGCGAACGCCTTTAATCCAGGGACGCCCGGAAATAACTGGGATCGGAGCGATGTTACGATAGGTTGGGAGGTATATGGAAGCGCGAAAAATCTTTATGGTAATCTTGGGCGTATGTTTTGGTGGGTTGTGGTTTGGTTTCTTATATGGTCCTAGTCCGGGGAGGGATATGCCGATAGTATTGGTTAGAAGTCGGTTAAGTATAAAAAGTTGTAGGGAAAAATGTTAACATACAGGATAATATGATAATAATAAAAACGATAAAAAATTAAAAAAAAAAAACTGGTGAGGTATATGATAGAATGCTAGGACCAGTAATGGGACAACCACGATAGGGGATATGGTTATTTATGGACCTGTCAATACATAAAGTTAAAATATATTAATATTTACAATAATGATACAAGCAAGGGGTGATATTAGAAAATTTACATAGGTAAATAAACATAACAACAACAAAAAACCAGACAAACAAACAAAAACAAACAATATCTAAGCTAAACAAACACTTAACGGGAAAACAGGAAACGCGAATTTGGAAGAAGGAGAGACTTATCAACTTGTCTTGCTGAGTATGTAATATATTTCATAATGAGGAAGCGGAGATAGAAGAGGTAGAGGTGAGGAAAAGGTAAGGAAGAGAGATAGAAAAAGGTTGAAGAAAGGTAAATAAATGATGGACTTGTGGGGGAAATTTAAAAGAATTGTACTGGTTGACTATGTTTTTTCAGTTGAGCTTTAAAACAGTATTTTTGTTTTTATTGTTGTGATGGATTCTGGAAGATCATTCCAAAGTTTTGCAACCGTGATACTGAATAAAGTGCTTTTCAGAGGAAGATTTTGGGAGGGAAGATGAATTTTTGTCGGCTGGTCCTGGTATTTACGTTGATTTGTTGTTTTGTGGTAAAGTAATTACTGAAGTTCGGAGGTAAATGATTGTTGTGATAGTCAAACATGAAGAGCGCTGTTTGAAGTGGTTGAGGTGCTCTAATTAAGTGTTTTCAGTGAGTGAATAATGGCAAGTGTGAGTTCTGGGGTGGTGAGTTTGTGATGTAGTGAAAGAGTGTGCATTAATATGTTCTTACAAGCACAAAATTAGAATGTTTACATTTTAATAATTTATAATTTTTAATAAAATTCCTTGTTGATTTTAAATGTAATAATCTTTGTGATGAATACAGTATAATAAATGAAAATTTAAAGTTACACTTGAACAAAATGACATAAAATTGTTAATCAAGTAGTGTAATAAATGTGTCAAAAATAGTCTGGAAGATTTCAGGAACCACTACTTACAGTGAGGTAAAGTTCCAGTGAGTAGAGCTTACATTGTGTAGGTACATTCTAGAATAAGTCTTAATGGCCTGTACCAATATGTCATATTCAGCACCAACAGGTACATCTTGACAGAAAGTCCTAGCTAAACATGTATTAATTGTCCGGGATGAAAATGATTTTAAATTGTTTAAAATTAAAGTGATGTCAAAAATTGAAGTTTCCCCGAAAATTCCCAATATTTCCGGGCCCTTCAAAATTCCGGAAGTTCCGGGGGGAAAAGTTTCCAATAATTCCGGGCGAAAACTTCCAACCCCTTTGCAACCCTAGCGAGTTCATCTTGGTGTGTGAATCAGTTTGGGGAGGGGAAGGGGGGTTGTTGGATAGGGGAAGAGTGGGGGTTGAGGGGGACAGTGGAAGTTGGGGCGGGGGGGGGCTACAGCGGGTAGGTAGGGTGGGGGACCCCATTGACCGTCATAACCCCAAGGACTTTCATGACCACGTGTGACCTTGGGGACCCGTGTGACCTTGGTAAACACCGCATGTGACCTTGTGACATCATGGACCATGGTGACCTCGTGTGTGACCATGGTGGACTCGTGTGACCATGGGGACCTCATGTTGACCCTGGGGACCTCATGGGGACCATGGTGACCAATGGGACATTGGCGACCTCCTGTCACCTTTGGTCCCATTTGCAAGTCGTGCGTCGGGGAGCATTGGGTGCGCTTCGTCGAGGAGGGAGTGGGGTGTGTCGGGGAGGGCACAGTAGGGTGCAGCGGAGGGTGACCTTGGTGGCCCCATTGTGACCTTTGTGGTGGAATTGGGGCGGGGGGTTGCCACAGGAGGGGGCAGTGGTGGTGGGATACCATCGGGGGGGTGGGGTGACCCCATGTGACTCTAATCCCATGTGACCTCATGACACTGGTGACCTTTAAGGACCTCATGTGACCTTGAAAACCGCATGTGACCTTAGGGAACCTGGTGACCTCGTGTGACATGGTGACCTCGTGTGACCATGGTGACCGCATGGGGACCCTGGTGACCATCATGTGACAATGGTGACCTCATGGGACCCCTGGAGACCTCATGGCCCTGGTGACCTCATGGGACCCTGGTGACCTCATGGGACTTGGCGACCTCCTGTCACCTTGGTCATTTACAAGTCAGTGCATCGGGAGGGGTGGGGGGGCTTCGTCGAGGAGGGGGTGGGGTGTTGTCGGGGAGGGTGTTGGGGTATGTGTCGGGGGAGGGGAACACTGCATCGGAAGGGTGACCTTGGTGACCCATGTGACATTGGGGCTTAAAGTGCTTGTAAACCCAAATGACCTCATGTGACCTTGTTTTACCTTGGTTGTACCTTGGTGTCCTCTGTATAATATCATCATGGACCTGGTGACCTCATGGACTTTGGTGACCTCAGTTGACTTTGGGTTGACCTAATGTGACCCTTGTGACCCTTCATTGACCCTTGGTGACCTCATGTGACCTTGGTGACCGCATGTGACCTGTGGCCCCATTCACAACCGGGGACGACAAGACAAACCAATGGTCCAACAACCATGATGTATGTTTTTGTAAATTGACACAACTTCACTGCATACTTACTCAAATCAAGTTAATAGTACTCGAAACAAATATATTAGGAATTATGTACAGGTGTTGTAGGATGTACTATATTGCTTTTCTTTCATGCTCACACCAATTTTGAAACCCCAACTCATTCTTTATACTATTGGTTTATTCTTAGTCTTGTCAAATAATGTTCAGAGACGTTTTTGATAACATGGTTGCTCCATTGCTTAGAATAGTAGTACACTTTCACTAGGCAACACCAGTTCACTGTGTGTAGGGGTCCGTTCCTGAAATTCAGTTATAATCGTCTTGCCTGAGTGGACTAATTTGTCCAAGCACTGTGTAAACTGGCATGAAAAGATTTTATGTAGGACAATGCAATAGGATACACGAGTTTGGGGGACAAACCCCAGGTTACTATTACATCAACAGTACAAAATGTAAGGTTTGGCTTTTATTTGTGGTCAATCAAATAATGGGATGATTCATTATTCTGCCACAATATCCACCATGCAGTGTATTCCTTTGAGGGCTGCCAAATTCATAGGATAGGCACAATAATAAATTCTTTCCAAAAAATCAAATCAATCATTGGACATGTCCTTCCATTGTCATTAGGTCATCGACATGGAAATAACATAGAGGGGAGTTGGGATCTGGTAGGAAATGGCGTCGATAGCGGTCTGTTACGAATGAGTGGTGGGAACGATGAGGGGTGACCCTGAGAATAAGGAGGGTGTTAGAAATGAGGGTGTTGGGAAGGGAGAGAGTGTGGAGTTTAAGGAAGTGGAGATATTGGGGAGGGGAGATATTGGGGAGGGAAAGGGGACGATATGGTACAGGTAGGTGGGATGTTGGGGTTGGGTACATAGGATGTTGGCAGTGGCGTAGCCAGCTTTTTTTTTCAGGGGGGGCAAAGGGGGGCACACTATTTGAGGGGGGGCAAGCAATAGTAAAATTTGTTAGTATAGTAGATGGCTTATGTAAATCACTAATTTTTCAGGGGGGGCAAGAGGGGGGCAAGCCCGGGGGGCAAGTTTCCCCCCCCTGCCCCCCCCCCACTCTGGCTACGCCACTGGATGTTGGGGAAGGAAGGGGTATGTGGATGATGGGAGGGAGTACATGGATGTTGGGGAAGGGGGCGATGGGTTGTTGAAGGGGGGAAGGTGGGATGTTGGTAGAGGGGTAAGGTGGGTTCCAACATATTTTTGCTTTCTGCTGTAGATACAAGGTGATGTGACCTACTTAGATACCTGTAGCGCTACATCAGGGGTTGGAACCAATAATATGAAATCAGAATTTTAAAACAGGTTTTAAAAGCAATTACATTGCATTATTTTTTTTTTACCTAATGAGTTAATTCAGTCATTTTTTCCCCTCCTAAGCTGCGCCACCCTGTGCTATAAATTGTGGGCGAGGGTAACAATGCATCGTTGATGCTCTCGTTTTTTTTAACGAGCAGTAGCAAGGTATACAGATGTGGAATACAGGTGTTTTGAGGGATTCGTGCCCAGCCTGCACTCCCAGGCACAATTTTTCCCTGGGGGTGGGGGGGGCACTTCTCAATGACAAGGGTATCATCCGTGTACCAAGCATCACAAATAAAGCACCCTCTAACTACGTATTTTCGGAAGCCTGAATTTTCACCCCTAAACGTATCAGCAGCGCAATTTAGCTACCCTAAACACGTTACTGACGGAATTTGCACCCCTAAACAAGTATTAGTAGCGCAATTTTCCATACCCTAAACGACAAGTATTTGTCTTTCTACCTACCCTAAGCAAGTAATGATTGCTATTATTACCCCAATATACGTAAAAACCCAAAACCATATTCTTTTGGACAACAGAGAGGCCTTGTCTGAGTTGGTGTAATTCAGAGAAAAGGAAAATATCTGGGAAAGGGGAGGTGAGGGGAGCCGCTCTCTCTGCGAGAAGCGCTGAAACCAAGCAAGCTAAGGTGTTTCCGAAATACATTTTCTCATGCAAATTATGATTAAAAACTATTTGATATTGTAAGTGGTTAACTTTAAAATGCATATAGGCCAATGTCGGACGGTATAAACAGTAAATATAGTGCATGGATGTAATGATTTTATTTTGAACTAATCATAAAATTAAGGTGTTCATGGAGAGGTCGTAAGCGGAATGGAGTGGGTGCGGAATCTTGACTTGGTATTTAGTTTCAAAGACATTTCCTAGGGTCTATAGGATCCGGGATAATTCGCATTTAGGAGGAACGTTATTTTTCGGCACTTATTTCCGCATTTGCAGCGCAGCTATAAATCGGCATTTCCATGAAAATTGCCGAAAACAATTATGCACCCAAAGCTATGTCCCCAAAGTTATTTTAAGAAAATTATAAACCCTAGAATTGACGACAGTTAAATAAATTATGAGTTTTAATTGCGAAATATTTGTCAGCAGTTTCATGGGTAAGTGATATAGACACAATTTTGGTACAGCGAATCAATAAGGCAATCACTAAAGGACAGTCGTAATTTTCAATCTCAAACCAATAGGTTTTGCCTTGGATAAAAATAACGTCTATGGTTCTTTTACCGCGCATAGAGCGGAAAATTTTGGGAATTTAGGGAGATGAAAGCACAGGTTTGAAGGCACAATACAGACTTCCGGAAACACTTTTAATTTTTTTTATGCTGAACATTGATATGGACCATAAATGAGTAAGTCATCATTTAGAAAATATAACCCTTTCTTAAGTTTGGGGTTTTTTTTAGACCCCTTTTACGTTACGTACGTAAACATGCATGTCTGTAAAAACTAACTTTTTAAGTGGGAGTCTGGACACGATGATACCCCTTGTCTATGAAGACTTGCCCCTTGGGTATTTTTTCATGGTAGGATTAGAGTTTAGGTTTTTTGGTTCCCCGCCGAACGAAGTTCGCGGAGGGGGGTGGGGAATATAAAATGGGTCGTCCGTATGTCAGTATGTATGTATTGTCCGCTGATCCCAAAATGTTAAACCCTGGGAACATCTGGTCATATTTTTTTCTGGATGAGCTAGAGTAGCCTAACTGGGGTATATTGTAGTGTGGGGAGAAACCCCCCTACTAACATGTAATTAATACCCCCAGGGTCCTCCCTGGGTCCTGTCAGGGGGTGGGGGGAAAGGTCAAGGGAAAAAAGGTCCACATTACACAGAAATGTCAAACATTGTGACCCATAGTGTGGACTATTTATCTGGAGTTCCATGAGGGGCTACGATGCTGTAACTTGGTGGAAAGAAGCGGGGTTGATTGAGTTCTAGACCTTATTAGATTTGGTTGTTAAAATTATATGCTAATTAAGTATCTAAGTGGCATAATTTATGAACATGTTCCCGCAAGGCTTGGGTACAAGTTTTCTGGAGTTCTGTAAGGCGTATAATGATGTAATTGGTGGAACGAAGTGGGCTGAGAAAAGTTCTCGACCTGATTAGATTTTGTGGGCATATTTTGGGCAAAATTAAATAGCATAGCTAATTTGATATGCAAATAAAAAAACATCAATGGAGGTGGACGGGGGGGAAAGTATAACACAACAAAGGTATTAACATATGGAGTACCCATGTTTTCATGATGAAAGGTATTCTTTTTAGTTTTGGGGCTTACACGTGGTCAGTCTTTTGGGGTTGAAAGCCTGTTTACATTCTTAGAAAATGTGGAATGAAAATATGGTGTTTTTGCCCCTTTCAGGAACATCGTTTGGGTCTCCCAATTAAAATGTGGTCACATGATTTTTTTCAAAAATAGTGTGTTGCCAAATTGAATAAATTATCATATTTTTACTAAATTTAGTGAATTCCCAGGATTTTTAAATGATGACTTTTAGATTTCCTGAGTCATTTCACCAAAAGGTAAACAATTTTCTCTGAGAGAGTGGTGGGGCCAAAATTAAGAGTGACCTGTTGATATTTTATGTCATAACTTAGTGATCGCGATATTCGGCGTGGACATATTTACGCATCGGCGTAAATCATGTTAGTTCGCTGTTTTGTTTTTATTATATATTTTTTTTTCCTTTTCTTAATTTGTGAAAGTGATTTTTTTTTTTTACACTCTCTCTGTCAGCTACCGCAATTGCAAGCACCCTGTTGGGAATGTCTTACACATCCCTGGATACAAAGTTCACTTTAAGAGGACAGGTTGGATGTGTTCGCCCAAATACATTGATTGCCGGTTCTGAAAGTGCCTTCTTAGAAACTAGAAGTACTTATGATGCAAGGCTTTCAATCTCTCCGTATGTAAACCCACCAGGTTTATACAGAAATTTGACGCTCTGTCATGATGAAGCGTGTAGAAGAGGAGGAAACATTTTTTGATTGGCTGAACTGTCATGACCCTGCTGAGCAAGCTGGGAAGAGGAGCTTGTCAGGCAACAGAAATTCTTTGCAAAAGTCGTATGGATTACCAAGATGTGGACGACGAAAAAAAGTCCACCACCATCATCCAATAGAAGAGGTCAATCAAGGTTTCCATACTTTGGGACAATAGATGTCACCTTTAATCAGAGAAGATGTGTTTAATTTCAGGGAAACTGGATTGATTATTGCCGTCATGGTTACGTATAGTAACCATTTGTGTGGTGAGGAAAGAAAGAAAGAAAGAAATGTACAAACCATGTGAAGTGGGAAAGATCTCGAAGAGTAGTTGTCACCTTGTTATTTTTGCTTGGGACTTAATTGATTATATTTGGTTCCAAGTCTGACTTAAAAAGACCACTCCTACTAAACTACTAACCCCCAACAGTTTAAATCCGAGTTTTGTCCCCGTTCAACGGGGGTGGCGGATTCACCTCCACATTTGCAGCAACCGCCCCCTGACTCCTTCCTTCATTTCACCCGAGATCAATGCATCCTCCATCCTAAACCCAACCCTCCTACTCTCATCCTCCACTTCCATGTCCTCTTTGGACATCCCCTCCACAAACCGCCCACCTCAAAATCAAAGGCCCTTCTAACAAATATCGTCATCCTTAGTCAACAAATGCCCCATACCAACGTACACTAAATCATTACACTGAACTGATTTTCTTTTACACCAATGTTAACTTAAAGATATGCATTTCCCTCTGAGAAGTGGAATGCCCCAAATTACCATAATTAAACCACCCTAAAGAGAAATGGTCCTCGACCCGTGGCCCCAGGTCACACCCTGTCGACCTAGCTCTTCCTTAATTTCCGTGTGGCCGCCAGTCAGAAGGACGCGTTACCGCCAGCCCTCTTGTCATTATAGCAGCCAAAATTACACTGAGATTTTTGATTACTGGACTGTGTCGGCTCATAACGAGACAACTAACTAAAACTACTATACCATATCTATATGGATTATATACGGGATTATATACGGATTTATAGCGCTCATTCGGACGGAATTAACGGAGACTTTTACGCAGTCGGAGCTCTTGTTTTTATATTTTACGCCAATGCGGTCAATGTGATCTGTGTAGCGGGAAGGAAACAAAGAAACAAAGGCAGCCATTGACGCACGTGTTGCTGCTTGACTGCCTTTGACTATATGTGTGAGTTTGTTATGTATATTGTTAACGGGCTTGCTCGCTAACAATTTCTGTGGTCTGGTGTGCGTATTATTTTATTATATCTTTTGTGGCTTATACTTAATAAAAATATGTGAAAACTGAAAAAGCTGTGTTTGGAAAAATTTCTTTAACCGGTTCGTGACTCAGTAGTTACCGAGTTGGTTTTTGGGTCTTGACGTTGCGTCGTACCGGGAGACCTCCACGGCACGCTTGTTATTTTCTGTACGGTTTTTTTATGCGCACGCTATTCCATCTAGCCACACTCACGATCATCCCGTTTCATATGGAGCACAATTGCGTTCGCTGCCCTGCCTCTATTCATGAGTGGGACCCCCACCCCTTATGGGTCGAAAACCAGGCAATGTTCCCGCACGACCGGTGCGCCTCTTTCTGTCTCAGGACTTTCGGATTTTCAATGGGCCAACCATCGAACATGGGTACGCGGCTAGTGTTGCGTTCCCCGGGAAGGTCGGGGGGGTGGTGATCGGCTCCGCCGTTCCGGGGTGCGTCCAAGGCACTCGCTGCTGCTCTGGGTGCTTCCGAAGGTGAGGTAGCTTTGGCTACTTCGAGAAAGGCTGAGGATGGCTTCGGGCCGTGCTCATCGGCGAATCATCGGCCGCTGGCTTGCCTGGTCAGCCCTGGGGCTGCTCCGGTGCAGCTGGCGCGGTATGCGCTGCCAATCCCCAGGGGGGTTGGCGGCTGCGGGCATTCCGGCGGTGGTGAGTGGTGATGGTGGTGCCCAGGTCGCCGGGGCTGACAATCGCCGTGATGTCCAACCTAACGGGGTGAGGTCCCGGTGTCTTAGGGCACTTCGACCCGCGACCACGGTCAGCCAATCCACTTCGGGGTACTGTTCTCGGCAAACCTCTGAGGGCGTGGGTCGGGGATCCCTTGGCGGGACGGCCGCAGCAGGTGTGATTCTCTCGCGACACCCCGCAGACCAGCCTTGCTAGTCAGGCAGTGCCTCCTCAGCAGACGCCGCATGCTGACTCCGGCCCTTCGGGGCTTGCGGTAGCGAGTGGGAGTTGGCGATCCGTGGAGTTGGCCTCGCAGACGGGCCCAAGCTGACTAGGTCGGCTAAGGCCTCCTTGCGGGTACGCCTGCTGCGGTTGCTAGTGCTTGTCCGCCGGCATCTGCTCCGCGGCGGTAGGCCTCTGTGGCGTACCCTGTGGTGCCCCTGCCACTGCGTTCATGCGGGCAGCCTTTCTTGGCCTACCCCGCGGGGACACAGTACCCCCTTCTCAGGTTAGATGTCCGGTTTTTTTTTTTCCCCGTACGTTGGCACCCACCCAGTCGAGCTGGACGTCTGGGGTTGGTCAGTCAGGGTATGGTCTTTCGGACCGGAGGCAAGGGGAGCCCTCCAGGCTAGAGTCACTCCGCGCCTCCGTCGCGGCTGCCCAGCCGCAGGCATCAGGTGCTGTCGGGGTGCTTCTGACCCGCTTTCGAGCGGGGCAGTTGCGCGCCACGCTGCAGCAGTTGGTCTCTTCCTGGGAGACAGTCAAGCTGCGGCGGTACAGCCTGCGTCAGGCCGGCAGGGCGGTCTACCCGGCCCCTACCCTTCGGCTTACGTGCCTGGGACCTGGGGTGTCGTCCCCACCCCTTCTCGGCCTTTCCCCTCGTCAGTGTCGGGCTGGGTGCAGTCGAACATCATGGCTCCTGCGGCCAGCCTATGCCAGTTGGGTTGGTCCCTGCGGGAGGCCCGTGTGTGCGCCGCCCATTGGTGGGACGCTGCCTCGCCTCTTGTCCGCGCGTTCTGTCGCACGTCTCTAGGAACTCCTACCAGCCGCAGCCTTCCGACAATTGTTAGGAGGACGCGCGGGCGGGGTGGACTAGGGCTCGGAGGTGAGTCACCTTTGTGATACTCCTTCGCAGCCGCAGGAGGAGGTGGATCTCTTCCCGCGTGCACTCCTCAGGTGCTGCGCAGGGTGGCCGAGTCGCTTGGCCTGGCTTGCGCGCCTGAGCGGCGTGCGGAGGAGGGACGGCTCCATCTGGGCTTCCCCTATCCTCCCTCCAGGAACGCGTTCCAGGCGTTGGCGCTTCCACCGACGTTGTTCTTCTGTGGAAGCGCTCGGGGAGGTCACTCAGAAGCTATCATCGTACCAGGTTTGAAAACTTTCGCCAAGTCGTTGAGAACGACCGAAGGGGACTTATGACTCCTTCCTGAGGGCTCCGAAATAGATTTGACCTAGAAGCCAAGTTGCCAACAGGCAGGGGTGCTCCGGCTGGCTCTCCCCCTTCTGGGAGGACCAGCTGAGGCAACTAGACCTGGCGGTGACCTCTGGTATCAGACTAGGCGCTTCTCTTATGGTCCTCGCCCACGACATCAGATCCTCATTGGGCGAGGGTGCTGAGTTTTCTCCCCGGAAGCCTCTGATTCCTTGACCGTCCTAGCCTCGCCAGTGACTCGGCAAACAGAGGCTTCAATGTCTTTGCCGCGTCGCCCTGAGCTTATTGCGACGCGAGAGGACGAGAACGCCGGCTTCACACTTCGCCCCCTGAGCTCCGATCTTGCATCGGCAGCTCTCCGACCAACCGAGTCCGGGACGTCATCTTCGGGGCTCGTGTTCGGTGACTCACTGCGCGTCGGCGGGAGAGCGTGTGGAGTCCGGAGCAGGCGATCAAGGATGCTCAGGCGCAGATCTCCTCACGGGGATCTTCGGCCAAGAAAGAGAAGAAGGCTCCCGCTATTCTTCTTCCAGCCGTTCCGCCATGCAGGCAAAGCAGGCACGCTCAGCAACCAAGAAGCCCGCAGCTCGGCCACTTCTACCAGAAGTCCGGGGCCAGGCCGAAGGACTCGTCCCCCTCCCAAATGCAAGGCGCGCTGGGAAGGGGAAAAAGGTCTTCGTCCTGAGGGCACGGCGGCCGCGGGATCTCTCCTTTGGGAGGGGACCTTGACCACCTCCGGTGGGAGGTCGCTTGCCCCGCTTGAGTTTTAGGCGCGGGAATGGCCAGCCATTTCCCCGCGCCTTGGGTGCTGCGTGTGGTGGAAACGGGGGTATCGTATCTAGAGTTCACCGCGGAACCCCGCCGACTTCCCACCGAGACCTACCCCCTTACGGGGGAACCGAAGAAGAAACAATTCTGATGGAAGACGTAGCGGCAGCTTTGGAGAAGGGTGCCATCTCCCCAGTCGACCCTCCTTACCGAGCGGTTTTGGTCGAAGTTCTTCTTGGCCCCCAAGAAAGGGACCGGGGATGGGAGTCCCATCCTGAAACCTAAAGCTTGAATCAGTTATCAAGCCGAAGAAGTTAGAAGTTCAGGATTGGAAAAACCCCCTCGCGCGATCCTGGCGCTTTTGTCTTTGAAGGGGAGCTGGGCGCCGTCTTTGGATCTGAAAGAGCCTATCTACACGTCCCAGTCGCCAATCCGACCGTGGCTGGCTCAGATTCCAAAATACAGGGCCAGTCGTACGAGTGGCGAGGGTCTCCCCTTCGGACGTTCCACCTTTCCCAGGGTCTTCACGATGTGACCCGGGAAGTGGGCGACTTCCTCAGGCGTCAGGGGGTTAACCTCTGCCTGTATCTGGGACGGACTGGCTGATATACGGTCCGTCGCCCAAGGCGACGGCCGAAATGGTCAGCCCGTACCGTTCAGGTCGTGCAGAGGTTGGGCTGCATTGTCAACTTCGACAAAGCGAGCCTTACCCCCTCTCAGGGGGACCTGGGGTATTATGGTGGTGCCTCGGCTGCAACTGATTTCCGGCATTGCGAACCGACGGTACCAAATCCCCGAGCGGGTGACGTCGTTTTGTCCAGACAGAGAATCCATGGCGTTTGCTTACGAGGGCCCCCGCGAGACTGGCTTAGCCTTCTCGGCTTGGATGGCCAGGTTCTCGGAACTCCTGGTCCCGTCTGTCGTTTCCATATGAGGATGCTTCAAATGCACCCCGGACGACACTACAGGCCGAACAAGCACCCAGATTCCCGTCTGATTCCTATCAATGCAGGGATCCGGAACACCTGGCATGGTGGTTCCCGCCCCAACATGACTCAGGGAATCTCTTTTCCTGCGAATCAGGTCGATGGTGTTATCACGACGGACGCGGCGAAGTCGGCGTTGGGGCGGTTTCACCCTAGACCTCAGCGCCTCGGTGACGTGGTCCCAGACCGAGGCTCAGGCCCATGTAAATCGCCTCGAACTGTGGGCAGTAGTTATTAGAACGAAACTCTTGCTACTTCGAGGGCGATGGTGACCAACTCCAGTGTCCTGACAGAAGGACAACTCCACCGTGGTGGCCCACATCAACAATCAGGGCGGGGCTCGGTCCCCGGCCCCTGTGTCCGAAGACACAGGCGTATCATAGAGTGGGTGTCGGGACCGGCCCATCACGATGTCCGCAGTACACATTCCGGGGCCGCAAATTTCTTGCCGACGATGTCACGCGGCAGGACGACGACCTCGGAATGGATACTGAACCGAGAGTTGTGCGGCGATCGGTAGAGGTGTATTATGGGGGGTATATGTCCCTAGATGCCCTGTTCGCCTCGAACCGGTCACCAGCTCCCTCTGTACTGCCCCCGACTCACGAACCCGGGTGCGTATGAGTCAACTCTTCGGCGATGGACTGGTCGGGGGATCACGCTTATGCCTTCCCACCAATCCGATTTGGCCTGCACACGTAGTGTGAAAAATTGGGGGAGGCCATGCGTGTCATCCTCACGCTCCCTTTGGCCGAAACACCTTGGTTTCGTCCGATGGTGGGTCGCTTAGCGGCTCTGCCGCTGCGTCTACCGATCCGTCCGGATCTTCTATCATTTCCGGACGGAGGGAGCGCCAGTCTGTCCCTGGAGCCCCTAGCGTTGACTGTGTGGCCATTATCCGGCAACGATGCCGAGATTCTGGCTTTTCGCAAAGGGCTGCCTCGTTCATATCAGCGGGAAGAAGGAATCCACCATGGACGCTTACTCTAAAGCGTCTTGCACCCTACTTCCGCTGGTGTGTAGCGACGAGAGGTGTTCTCCGACTCGGGCGTCTGTGGCCGAGATCGCTGACTTTCTCACTGATTGCTTTTGATAGCGGACTTGAAACTTCCACTGTTAGAAACTACAAGTCCCGTATCTTAGCGATCCAGAGGTTTCGACGACGGATCTACCATTTTTAATGACGATGGCTCGATCCTTCTCCTTCTAGAGGGGATGTTTAATACCCGACCTCCGACCAGGAAGACAGTCCCACCCTGGGACCTTAGACTATTTAGTGAAACCCCCGTTCGAACAATGGCTGAGGCATCACTAAAACATGTCATCATTAAGACGGTCTTCCTCGTCGCTCTCGCCTCTGGGATACGATGCTCGGAGATCAAGAATCTCTATGTCAGCGTCAGAATTCTCTCGGTACAGGGTTCAAATTGTTCTCAGGCCGGATTTTCTGGCAAGAACGAGTCATTCTCATTCCGACACTCAACAATTATCTTACCCCCGAATTGCATGTCCACTCTTCGGTGCGGAAGATCGCCTGTGGTGTCCTGTTCGCGCCCTTGAGTACTACAAACGTCAAACTAGTCCGCTCAGGGACTCGAACAACTCGTTGTTTTCTTACACACTCTTCCCCCACGGGTCCGCGTCAAAGGCGACAATGCCTAGATGGGAGTAGCGGCTTAATTAATGCTTCCACCGCGGTGATAGGAGCTTCCCAAGCTCGAGCCCATTCTGTTCGTAAATATCACTTCGTATGGGCCGATCACCGCGGAAATCAGCATGCTGAAATCTGCGAGGCTATGTCGGGCAGGGGCTCCCACAACGTCTTCGTCGGTGTACTACGAAACGTACAAACTCCCCAAGAACTTTTGCGAGGGCACTCCTGCAGAAACACACTAATTCACCTTCACATACATCAAGTCCTCCCTCCGTGGCCGACTGTGCCGCTCCGCCCCGGAGTATCCGTTGTAAGGTGAGCATCTATGTCCCCGAAATTTATTGTAATGCCTTTAGGCCTTTTAACATATGTTACTTTATGTTTAGTGCAGGTCTCCCTTTGGCTGCATTCTGTTTTGGCTGCTCTGAGATATCATGTTACACCTCCGACTGAGTGTGCTAGCCTGGGTGTTGATCGAAATTATTCATCAACGGGGGTTTTAATCCATATATTTCAGTCAACATTGTGTAAAGAAATCAGTTCAGTGTAATTATTTTTTTTATTCAAAAACACATTATGTTTTAAATAAATCATTTAACTGAAGCCTGATTTTCTTTCCAATGTTGACTTCCCACTTCCAGGCCCGCCCCACACATGATATATACGCGCGTCCGTGGGGCTTGAGCCAAAACTGAATTAAGGAAGACTAAGGTCACAGGGTGTGACCTGGGTCACTGGTCGAGACCATTTCCTCTTTTAGGGGTGTTATTATGGTAATTTGGGGCATTCCACTCTCAGAAGGGAAATGCATATTTTCAGTCAACATTGGAAAGGAAATCAGGCTTCAGTTAAATGATTTATAAAACATAATGTGTTTTTTGAATTTCGCCTTTGCCAACCGGTCCACCGCCTCTTCCAAACCCACATCTGCATCAAGTCCTCAGTCTTCATCCTGTCCATCAACTTCACACCACACATTGCTCTCCTCATGCTCTCCTGTCTCCTCAAAATCCGCCATCTCCATTTTCCGCTCAACACCACGTCTCACTCCCTACAGCATCACTGTCTCACACATCTCTTATCACCATTCCTTTCATCTTCAAAGGATATCTTTTACCATGCAACAACTCCCCAATTCCCTAAACTTCACCCACCCTACCTCATTCTAGCTGTCACAGCCACCCTCACAGCCACCACCTCCACTACCTTATCCCCTAGGTATGTGAACTCCTTCACTGACTCCACCCCATCACCAACTTTTCTCCTGTGTCCACCATCCCTCCAGCTCCCTTCTCACATCTTCTACACACAAACTCTGCCAAACTAGGGGTCACTCTCCCCACCCTTGTGCATCTCCCATGGATCCATTTTTCCCACAATTTCTCACACCACACTGAAATTTGCTTTTAACTCTCTTCCCCATACCCCACATGGGTCAAAAAGAGCACAATGAAATTC
Source organism: Ophioderma brevispina (assembly GCA_023653785.1). Lineage (NCBI taxonomy): Eukaryota > Metazoa > Echinodermata > Ophiuroidea > Amphilepidida > Ophiodermatidae > Ophioderma > Ophioderma brevispina. The sequence continues at coordinate 25,866 of JAMKCH010068335.1, forward strand.
TTCTCCTGTACATACACCCAACTCTCTCCACAAATTTACCAGCACATCTTCATTGGATTATTTTAAACTTCATGGTAACATTTCTGGCATATATATGCAGCATTCTTAGTTATGGACTGATTCCTCTGGTCCTGGAACACAAAGTAACTCTTAAGAAAAATATTTGTGTCAGCCCTGTAATGTTGTTTGTACGTTGATGACATGTTGTGTTCTATGCCCCTGTATAAGCGATCAGCCACCTCCCCTTTTAAAAACCCAGTGATTTTTAGAATTGCTTGGGCCTAGTCAAATATTGACCTGAATCCATCAAGCAATCGTGGGGTCCAATTTGTTGTCTCTAGTCCACGGTCAATAATTCCTGTTACTTGTTGCCAACTACACTTGCATGCCTGCCAAAAACGGGTGCACCATCCTATAGCAACTAAGGCGTGGTGCACTCATGAGAGATGCCACGCGTGGCCCATGTAACAGCAAAGTATGGTCGAACCTATAGATGAACATATTTCCTCTGCTCACAATTGATAAATTATATAAAATGAGGCCTTCTATCAAAGTAGGCCATGTCCTTTCATAAGAATAAAAAAACAAGTAGTTTGTCATAATGAATTATATAAAAAGTGCCGTAGCTGCATTTGGTCAGAAATTTTCTATCAAACATGCTAATATGCCAAGTCTTTGTTCCAGTGACTCTTTAAATAAGTTCTTCATGCAACAACAAGTGCCTGAAGAACGATTGGCTTCACGGAAATAAAAAAAAGTCATCTTAATACATGGCAGCACATAGATGTATCACATGGCAGCCCAATAGATGTATCACATGGCAGCTTATGGCCCTTACGACCTTCCTTGCCACCCACATACGTTATTTGGTTTCACGTGCATTTGTTTCAGTATTTGCTAAATCTGATATGCATGCATCATCATCATAATCAGATATAATATGGCTTTTTATAAATTGTAACGCACTTTACCATTTTAAAGCCGCACTGGCACATTTTCACAAATAATGAAATTCTTTCAATTTTGCTCTGCAAATGATAGTCTAGGCTATTTGAAAAAATAGTAAATGCTTTTACCCATAAAATAACATGTTCAAACAGAAGGGAACGTTAATTAAGATTGGTTTAAGACACCCAGGGTATTTTGTAGCCGCTTTTAAGTTTGCCATAAACTTTAATCAACAAATGTGTATTTAACATGATATCATAGACTCCGTACTCATAATATTAACCACCACAAAGGTCACAGACGTCAAACAGGGTACATCTTGGGGAACCATGCATACCGCGTGTATTTCTGTGTTAAACACCATTTCTGTCCTCTTTTGAATTAATGTCGCCGCGACATTAAGTTAATAGAAATCCTTCTGTTTTTACCCATATAAAGGGCGCTGGTTTGGTCTTATCATTTCAGGTGAGGGCTAGTTTCTAGAAGAGCTTTACAATCATGCAAAAATATAATTTTTGAAAAATCTTGAGGCGCGACTATTTTTCACATGTGCCAGTGTCTCTTAAAATACTTAGTTTATTATCACCTACATTGCTTGTATTTCCCAAAATGGCATTAACCTGATGAATAGACCTTTTCAATAATGAAGTTTTTAACAGATCACGATGACCCGTTAAAACACTACTCAGTGATTGAAAATATTTGAAATTTTCAGGAATATCTTCAAAGTTGAAGGATAAGTCTGTAGAATTCTCAGAAGTTACCTTTTCCAGCTGCAGAATTAAAAGAAAAGGAAGAAGACGGTAGTGTTCCAAGATACGATCCCCTCCATTCAATTATGTGTTGTAGTAAGTGTCCGTTCGGACACTATGACTAAAATCTCCGATCCTGTCCTTATTAGGTTGCTTCTGGTCTTACATTTGCAGGGTATGTTTAGGATACGTGTACTTGTTACATACATGCAAAAATCGATTTTCTTTTGGATGATTTTTTCGATTTGCTGATTTAGCAAATCACTGATAATATCCCAGTCCCTAAGCACAATTATGTGCACCTTTTTCCTAAAAGCGTGAAACTCTTGGCAGCCTATACATATTGATCTCCTGAAAATTTTCTGATCGAGTGCCAAAAATGTAGCGCCCCCTATTGGCCTCCAGCGCCACGGCTGGAAAAAATGCCAAATTTCCCTGGAGAACACAATCAAAAATTTCCCTTCAAGATTGCAAAATTTCCCTTCAATTCTTATGGATTTCTTTTATTTACATGACTCAATTTCCCTCCACAATAGTAAATTTCCCTGGACCAGGTTCCCCAAGTTCCCCATCTTTTCCAACGTGTACAGCGCCCTCTATAGTTTTACCCCACTTATTAAAATAATTCCCCCCCCCCTTTCAAGAAGCTTTTAATATCCATATACTACAACATTTTTTGACCAAATAAAGTCCAATAAGGTTAAAATGATGCAAAAATAAAACGATTCATTTACGTAATATCATATGGCTGCCATCTTAGATTTCAAAATGGCCGCCAATGAAAGCCACATTAAAGCCTAACTTGAGTTGATGATAAAAATGCTAATTTGGAGGACAACCCCACATTAAGTACTGCTGAGAGAGAGAGGTGTGCAAGAGAAAGAATGACACAAGGTGCTGGGGAAATTGGAGTTCAGAAAGACACTGATGATATGCAGCATAACAAGAAGCAGTAACCATGAATTTCAGATGGCGGTTTGATTTCAAAATTTGGCCGCAATGAACTATCTTTGTGAATTTAAGCCAAATTAAGCATACCTTTTGAAGGGTTAAATGATCACTTTGTCAGCTATTGTTTGACTGAATAAGGTTCAGTAAGTGCTGCAATATCTCTGGCCATTGATTTAGGTCAATTTGATATCAATATACCTACTACCCTAGATTTCAAAATGGGCTGCCACTAAATATCCCTATTATCCACATAAGCATTTACTCCCTTATGATGCTGAAAAACACTAAGGACGGTCCCAACATTGACAATGCTAAAGATTTTTCAGAAAAGACACTGCTGACATTGTAGTAGCCACAATAAGCAGGCCATCTTGAATATAGATGGCGACGGAAAATGGCTGCCATTGAAACCATTTTTGTAATTATCTACCTCTGAAACCACATTTGATTTTTGTTCTACTGACCGAAACCTATTTCTAATTGAAAGAATTCAAAATGACCCCCTTGGTAGGAAGCTTAGTTAGTATGCAATACCAAGCGCTACTAAGTATCTTAGTAACCTGAGTCAGTTATTTTGGCCCTGTTGGTGATGTGCATAAAGTAGGGTGCTTTAAAGTCCAGCTATTCTGGATTTGCATCCATGCACTATTGGCAACCACTTGCGTACCAGCTCACTCAATCTTTTGCCATCCCCCCCCCCCCCCTTAGAGATTGTGTCCATTCTGTATTTGTTTCCACCTAGCTTCCAGTCCCCAAATTATAGGACCAAGTAGAACTATGATGTATAAAAAACTGTAGCACAAGTACCCCAAAGAGATATCCAGGACTTGTTCCATAAGGCTCCACTGGAAAGCTGCGTACTGAAGGGATTTAGTACAGATGAAACTCTATGGATGTCCTCACAAACAGTGCCCTCTTTTTTAGACCATTTGTACATTAATCAATGGCAACCTTTTCGTGGTTGATTGTGGTATATAAATGTGCCTTTTGGCAAGTTTTACCAAACTTCTCAAATAGCATTTTTTTTTTTAATTTACAAATGTTGATAAATTTGGCCTAACGACTGGGCCTCGTGCATACAGGTAGAAAAATTGGTATATAGCCATGGCTTCCTGCTTTCAGATTCTAAGAGGTACATTTCTACTAAAACCAAACTTGGGGCCCATCCATACAACACCAAATCAAATCGATGACTTATCTGCCTAAACCACATGTTAGGTATGTGGGTGATGTGTCTGCGTGGATGTACTAAAAATACCAAGCCTAAGGTCAAACGTTTATTGTGCAACGTTAGCTTGAAACTTTTTCGCTGAATTTTTTTTTTAAAACAAAGCTCATTTCTGGAAACATTTCCTAAAAGATATGCATTGCCGCATTCTGTGATATTGGCTACAATCGTTGAACAAAAGTGTTGGCACACTTTCTTACGGCTTACTGTATTTTGCAAAAAGAAACTAAACAGACTCTCCATTGATTACCGCTTTAAATCCGTTATGCATGCAATGACGGAATAAGCGTGTTAATCCAATGGGAGGTTGTTTTCGTGCGCACAAATACAGTAAGCCTTTTCTTACCGTACGGAACAAAGTTGAAACCTGAAATTGTGTTTACAGTTGCGCCTAACAATACTGAACATTGATGGTAGGAAGGGGTGGTTTTATGGATTGGCAAAAGCTTCAATCTTGACACCAAAACCATCATACGATCTTGTTTATTTCCTATTTTCCGATTATAGGTGCAAAATTAAAGTTGGGTTACCCATGGACAACCTCGCCCCCCTCTACTACATCAAAATTGAGATTAGGTATATCAGAAGAAAGTTCATATTTTCTCATTATCCCCCACTGAATTTAAAGCCCAGTAAATGTTTGCCCTTGATATATTAACAAAAAATCCCTCAATGTTGTCGACCCCTTAATTATACCAGTCTCCTATGGCCAGTTTAGTTCATATCAGTCTTGAGAGTCCAAGTGTGTGAAAATATCGGATTCAAAACATGTTAATGAGAAAATCGGACCGATTTAACGCCCAATATTCATTGGTCCTCGCTATGAGTTTTAAAATAAATTGGGCTCGACCTGTATCTCACCCCCAATATTCTTGGCACTCCAATAGCTCGACCAATTAAATTTGGGCTTGATCGATCCATCTTATAGCACATTTATGCTTTGGCTATCAAAATGGCTTGACCGTTTTGACCCAAATTTGAAATTTGTTTTTTTAATGAAAATCGACCAGATCGTTCCACCGCTTTATTTAATTCTTTCCTTCCAAACTTTTAGAAAGATGTTACTTAAGGAATTAAAAGTGCTATTGCTTTGCAGATTCCATATCCTACAAATGTTTGTCAGGGATATTGCACAAAATCTAACATAAACACCTTTGTGTTGTTCACAAATTACTACTAGCAAAGCATTGATGTAATGACATGCCAAACCTGTGGTGCAATTGTGTTCATTGTCCCATTATGTTTTTCACTAAGAATACACTCAAACCTAAAGAATTTCTCATCAGAACCAAGTTTAACATCATTATAACAAAGTGTTACTTCGTCCTTGGTAGTCCAAATAAGAATGTAACTTTGCCATATCATACACATGGCTCATATCTTCTAATCTGATGGATTTTTGTAGCTTCTCATTGAATAATAATAAGATAGAAACATCACATAATATTCAGTGCTGAATTTCTCCAACACAACGTTCGTTTAACAAGTACCAATTATGTGTGTTCTCTTTGATCTTTTCCATTTCGAACAGTTTCGTTAGCATTTCCCTTGTAATGTTCATATAAGTGAAGTAAGTCCTAACATGGATATCCAGTGGTGGCCATTTGGGGGGGGGAAATCTAAGATGGCAGCATATTTACTTTTGATCAAAAAAATTTACTTGATAATAGGAGTGCTTAAAATTTAGTACAGGACTTTGTTTGACCAAAGCGTGAAATTTGATCACCAACCCTTCAAGAGTTACATTTCATAATTGGTTAAAATTCGAAATAATAGTTCATTAGCGGCCATTTTGAAATCCGATGCCATCTTGAATTCGAGATTTCTGCTACCTGTTACAACTGCAATGCCATAACTTGCGTGTTCTGGACCCTCCGCATTCCCATGTTGGATTGTCCTTAAATTAGTGTTTTTTTATCAGTTCTTAACTTAAATTTAGGCTTAAGTTATAGATTTCAGTGGCGGCCCTTTTGAAATCAGATGCCAGCCATGTTTGAATTTTTCAACTTCAATCAATAGCGCTATACATATGCATCATTTTACATCTTACTGTACCTTATTTGGTCAACAAATAGTGAAATTATTGCATTTAAGGCTCTTTGCAAATAATATTTCATAATTGGGTAAAACTATAGAGGGCGCTGTAGGCCAACAGGGGGCGCTACATTTTTTGGCACTTCGATCAGAAATTGTTCGGGCCTCATATGTAAATAAGCATGCCCAATTTCAGCTTTTAGGAAAAAGTGCACAATCTGCTCATTTTTAATGCTTAGGGACTGGGCTAATAGTGTCTTTTAGCATCCTAGCAGGTCCCTCACACACCACAGTTGGGTGCAAAATGTTGATTAGGCATCACTGGCATGCTTTTTGTGAATGTAACGCCTGGTGCATATAAGGATGCTCACGTACATTTGATTTTGCTTTGAAACATTTTCGATGTTATTTTGAAAGGTCTATTAATTTTGTTTTTGGTCAAGAAAAAATCACTGATCTGTCCTTTTTTAGTTCATTGTTTAGAAGCGAGGGGGGGCCCCAATAATTACATTATACCCTTCGCACCCTCTCTATATTGTTTGCTTTGTTCCATTAACGAAGAAATCCCACATAGCATAGGTGCACAAGGTTTGTAATGTAATTATGACTGAAGAGGATATACTTGATGAGTTTTTCATGCTGCGCAGGCCCGTAGCCGGACTTTAATTGGTGGTGGCAGATTTGCCAGAAGTGGACCTTTCGCGATATACCGACACTTGTATTGTACCGCATTTTTTTTCGGCTCGCCGGTTTTGCCCCAATTTATTTTTCCGTCGCCTCCAAAATCTGAAGGGGGGGGATCAGCAAGTTTACTAAACTGTATATGATTTTATAAGTAATCCTTAATGCGCTAGACACGCAAACATTCACACGACATAGCGGACCTTCAACATGATAAAACAAACCTTTGTACCCCCCTGGCTACGGCCCTTATACGGAGCAAAAAGGTCAATAAAATATGCAATCACTTGCCATTTGTAGACTTCAAAACAGGCACAAGCACTGCTGTGTCTCTTGAAGTAATAACACGTGGGCAACTATAATGTATATGTGTAAGGAAGTAACTGCCATTTCGAATTACTTGTTGGTGCCAGCAGAATTCATGACAGAAACCATACAATATATGTGCAGAAACAAAAAAAAGGTGACAAAACAATATCATTTTAAAGATGGCTATGTATGTCTGCAGCAAAACTCAATAGCAACCCCTGTTTGAAATGCCTGTGAAAGAAGTGTTTCACAGAAAGGAAGCTTGTTATAAGTCTTTCCTTTGAAAAGCTTTGTCTGTAAAAGTACAAGGGTTATCAGTAGAAAACAGCTGTATTAGTCTTCAAAAATTGTAACTGATCACAAATTCAATAGATCTTCTGTTCAATCTAAACAGCTCTATCTGTATTCATATTCTATATTTATATTGAACCTACGTGTAACTTTTTGTACAGCAATTTTGTGTTATTATATTTTGTTGTGTAAGAAATAAGGTCAAATAATTCCTGTGAAGTGAAGGACTTATTACTACCCAGAGTTTTGTTTTTCATTGCTTATAGTTCGGGTCATTACTGTACATATTTTGTTTATTTTCTTTGACTACTTGTTTTAATTTATTTTTGTACAAAACAACAATGAATACACAACTTTTCTATTTTTCTAAACACTACAACTGTTATAAGAAGGGCTTTCTTTGTATTGTAGACAAATGTACCTAGGGAGATTAGAATCAAAGCTGTGATATATTTTTAGCAGCTTGTTCAAAGTGAACCAGTCCTGCCTCAGCTTGCAATTTAGTTTCCTGCAAATTGGACCATTTCGTCTGATATGCTGAACATATGACACAAAAATTAATATAGATAAAGGTCATTCTTGACAGAACTTAAACTGAAATATTTAACTAATATTCTGAAATCACAATGACATTGTATCATGGATTTTTTTTATTACAAAAACCAATAGGCTCACAATAAAACACCAAACTTAGAGGTGCAACAAGAGATTGTGTCATATGTAGTGATTTCATAGAGATTACACACTCAACAGATTTCTTGTTTGTGTTTGACTACAGAAGTCATGTCTTTTGACAACCTTGCCCCCCCCAATTTATGCCCAATATTAATTGGTCTCGCTATGAGTTATAAAATATTGGGCTCGACCATATTGCAACTCATAGCTCGACCAATTATTTTGGGCTTAATCGTTCCAATTTTATATCAAAATTTGTTATCATATGTTTGGTGATAGGCTTTCATGTGAGGGAGAAAACATCATATGAAAAATTGGACCATGATTGGGTCACCCACCTTTAAAAGGGAAAACAAAAGGTGATTTTGATTTGCTGATATTTCAATAAAAAACAGGCTGAATTTCAAATTTACTCCAATACAAAATTAGAAATTATTTTTTTTGTACCAACGAAATAATTCTCAGCTTAATCCTTCAGATTGGGATATTTTTGTTGGAAAGCTTTAATGACTTCAATGCACAAATCAGGGTATTCGCTGATGTAGAGCACGTTAGAATAATACCGTTGCCAGGTCAACTGATCACATTGATCACAATACAAATCCTATGGTAAATCAAAATTCGGAACAGGTGCATGAGCCAAGGCGTGAGCCAGTAACCAATGGATACTAACGTGCACTACGCCAGCGAATAAGAGAGACCTGATTTATGAAATCTCTTGTTGCACTTTTAAAAAGGGCTATGTTTAAACACATTGTGATCACAGCATGAATTGGAGTATGCGATATTGATACTTTAAATGTCTCCATCCTATTTATTGAGACAGGGTATCAAAAAATCCTATTAGCTGTCCATCCATTTTGATTTGACTTGTAACAATCTACAGAATCAAACAGCATTTTAATTTCAGTTAACATAGGATTCTCCTTGCTGTGTGACTCATTTGGGAGTATACCAGTACTAAATCACTCAATTATGGATGTTATGTGCAGCAGCTAAAGCAGTTTGAACTAACAGGTTGGTGAATATATGGCAATATTCACAGGCAGGCAGCCAGCCAGCCTTTATGTACTCACTGCTTGAGACTGCTTTTTAATTACTGTATGTAATTGTTATGTGGCAATTTGGAATTTGTAGAGTGACAATTAAAATGTGAGGAATTGTGGGAAAATTTTCTAAAGGAATTTAGTTGTATTTCCAAAATTTCATTGAAAAAGGTTATCAGAAAAATATGAGTGTTAAGGTTGAGGTTAGGACCAGGTACATGTGGATGTTTATTAGGAAATTCACAAAGCAAGTATTTTGATTTTTAATATACTAGTACAACATGGTTGGAGAGGAGGTAGTGAAAATTATTGTCATGCGGTGTTGGATGAAGGGGACTACCTCCAAGAAGCAGTCCTGTTAAGATGAGCCAGTCAGTTCATGGCGCTTGCAGGCTGGGTTGCTGGCAAAGTATAGGTTTAAAGTTCAATGGTCAGCATGCGATAAGTAAATTTTACAAAATAGTGCGAGGATTAGGCTCAAAAGACATTTAAAGCATATAAAACCAAAATATCTGAATTATCATATATTTGCTGTTGTAAAAATAATAAATTGTGTCATGTCTATTTCTCAGAAAATGATTTATGTAACAGTCAAAGCGCAGGTCACACAAATACTGCTTATTTTCTTTTCAGCAACTCGACTAACTTTGAATGACCGCTATGAAAAAAGTGTAAAACAGATTTGGTCAAGGTACATTTTTGTTGGATTTCGCATTGTTGCCATCTTTGAAATTGTTTGAAGTAGGAGTACTTGAGATAATGAGTTGATATTAAATGTAAAATGTCATTTTGTCAAAAAATCAAATGTATACAAGATTTAGATGAAAGTCGCGGCTAAAAACCGCCCGTAAATAACGCTATTGGAAACGACAGCTCTGATTTTCTCAGTTTAAATTTTTAAAAAAAAAAAAAAAAAAACCATCAAAATTAAAATTACGGGAACTACAAAACGGTCAAGTACCACGAAAGTAACACACAAAAATATAATTCAAATGTTGAGGCCCAATTTTCTCTGTGTGATTTGCTATGGTATCAAATCAATATTGCCATGTTAATAGCAAGGCCTGGAACCAATCGTGCTTGTATTTCCCAGCTCTTCCCTCCGCGGGTGAAATGGAACTCGGATTGGACTCGTGGGTAATGGAAATACAATAAAACTTAAATCTCGTAAAGTCAGAGAAATACTATATTTTGGGGTATAGTTTTTACATCATTTTGGCACCACAAGAATGTGTTAGACACCAATTATTTTTTGTCACATATGAAGCCACATATCTTTCAACAGTTTTTGCCAATGTTCAGTTGCCCAATCTGTCGGAAACGGTCAGGTCCACGTTTTTGTTTGGAAGACACTACACACAACCTTAAAATTGAATACAAGTTTAAAACAACTTATTACATAATTATGTAGGATATAATTTTCTAATAGGCTATGTCAAAGAACAAGCCTAGATTGTTTCTTGACTCTTTAAAGCATCTAATCTTTGTCCAGGGTGCACTTAAATGGTTTAAATTTTAACTTTCATGTCGGAAAACTTCGCAAAGAATCGGCACTGGGTTCTTTAGTTTGGGCAATTACCGTGCAAAGAACACATGGTGACCTTTGCAGGCACAAAGCGTGACCTGCTGTCCTGACCTGTAGAGCAATGAATTGTGTGAAGGTATCACACACACTTCTTTTGGGTCCATTCTCCGATAAGTTGTTCAAAAAGTCGTTTTTAGTGTCGCTCACAGTCATGCACAGTTTTAAGCTTGTTTTTTGGCCCTTTAGAATGAATGTTTATGAAAATAAATTAACTTAGAGTTATTTTTCAAAATGATCCGGACTAGATGTTGTAACCGTATGAGAAAGTATCAAGCAATAAGGCTAAAGAGGCATAATTCTTGCTTTTCGCCATGTCGCCAGCCGAAATCCATTCTTTAAAATGTTCCCCTGCTCTTCACCAGAGCGCTATCACAGATTGCATTGCAATGTTTATCAGCTCTATTATGCAACTAATTGTTATTGGATTATTCACAGTTTTCGCAAGAGTTCTCTTAGAGCATGTCGCCAATATTGCAGACAGATACGTACGATAATTCGAATGGATCAAATTGCTAAAAATAAACTGAATACCTATGTTCCAATAATGTGATAAATCGAGAAGTATGCCAATGTTTATATTATACATGTTTTGCATAAAACCTGGTTTTCAACGTAACAATGTCCAGCCCTAGTAATGAAAGAAATCCCTCCTGTTACGTTCATGCCGCGACAGATACGTTACCTCCCTCCTGCTACGCTCTTGCAATATTGGGGCTGGTGATACATAAAGTCCAATACCACACCTGCTTTAGTATTAAGGTAATACCTGACAACGTATAGAGACTAAGTCCGGTTAAGCAATTCTTTCATCACGAACAGCACGACTAAGAAAAGTCCGACAGATACGTTACGACAGATACGTTACTTAAGTGTTCACGTTAGGCAATATCTAAAATCTGATATATTTTTAAGATCACCCATGCATTGGTCCGTGTCCCTGGAGAATATTAAAGTTTACGATTTTTCAATGATTTTCAGGAAGTCCTTAATGTTGATATTTCGTGATTTTGGAGACAACTTGAACACTTTAACGGAGCTGGCCCTTTACCTTCCTCAAGTCCGTGTGTCATTTAATTCAATAGTCCATATTAATAGTGTGTAATACAAATTTTTGTATCACGGTGGCCCATATACCACTGTGTTGTAATATTCTGTCCCTTTCGACAGAACATACAAAACTACAAGTTCTTCTGGAGTAAATTAATTTGGCATGCGTAAATAGGCACATACCCATGCTTTACTTAAGGATCACATTTTAGATTATAAAAATCTCAAACTTTTTTAGGTAAGTCAAGGGATCACAAAATGGCACTTTAATGATAGAAACTTAAAGATTGCAACCACACTATTATGAAAAACTTCTTAAAGTTATATTATTACAGTATAGCTATGGCATGTTAGTTACCTTTTTCATCTTTCTCATTTTCTGCCCAAGATGGGCCTTCATGGCCAGCTCATGCCCAACTGGTATCCTGATTTTTCAGTAATCCGGTAGATTGAAGGTGGGCTTGAGTTGCTTTTTCTGATTTCCTCTTTAAAAAAGCTGGGTAAATTGGTAGTCAGCAGCAGTGGCAACTAGAAAAAACACTACTCTCCAGAAGCCAATGTTCTATATCCTCTGTCAGTCTTTTGGATCGCCCTTACTGTTCTGTTGTGAGGCTTGGTTGCTTGCGATTTGGGGTGCCACACCCTTCTTAACAGTCAGTTTCTGCAGAATAAGAAAGAGTTGTCCAATATGCATTATATTTCTGGTTTCAAGTCTCTCATTTGATATAGTATGTTCATCTCCATGCCATCATGGTTCATAATGTTTTAATTAGCATTTAAAAACAGTAATTTATCATTCCCAATCTTCATTCTAATTACAAAAAAACATACACATAACCAATTGAAACGTTAAACCGATAAAGCCAGACAGGCGAGGCTAAGCAGGCACAGACCGAACCAGCTATCTCTATCTGCAAGCATTTGAAAACTTTACAAGACCAGTTCCAAAAGGCAATATAATACAATTAAAAAATCTCACAGACACATTCCAAATGGTGGAAAACGGCAGCCCCTAAAAAATTTAAATTGCACAAACCAGAAGTAACCTAAAGAAAGTTAAAAAACCTATTCACAACAGTCATATTAGAGTAAAAATTGAGTAGGAAACGGAATTACCGAATGTTTTGCAGAGAGATTTAAATCGTTCAACAATTCCTTCGCGTGCGTGCAAGTCCAAAATTCACATGTAAGAGCCGTCCTTTAACACCAGCTGATAGTTTCATCCATCCAGTTGATCAGCCCTGGAATTCCTCTTGGTTGACTTTGTAGACACTCACCACAGTCATCTATGATGTGGTCATGGGTTTTGGCTCTCCACCATCGCATTTGGTGAAAGTTCTACTCCGGTCTTGTGAAGGAGATTCTGTGTACAACAAACGGCCAGTTCTGAGTCTGTTGCGGTTGACCCATGCTTTCCTATCAAGGTCACAGCCTTTGGACTTGCTAAATATGCTGTGAAACACAAACTGCTTTAGAGGTTCAAAGTAGAGGATGACCATTGCTCAAACCATCTGGTCATTGATATTATGATCGATAGGGGATACTGTGACCTGTCAGTGTCATGGATTGGGTAGCAAGTGATTCCGTGGAATTCTCTGATCCTCAAATCAAAGGGTGTTGGTGGGGGAATTATGCTACCCAGGTTTCATACATATTTCCTTGGTGTGCTTGATCGTCTGAAGGTTCCCCTGCCATAAGGTTTGCAGGAGGCTATCCAGAGCGAATTGGAAGATATCGACATGCGTCGCCACTAAGGCAACCACTAACATTCTCCATTGCATCATTCAGACGACATCAATCAAAATCTTGTGTGAATGTAAGCTGTGACTCCATACTGGTGCAGAGTATTCAGCAGTGGAGTAGGCCAAGGCAACAGTTGAGTATGTAAAGTGTCGAAAGATGCACCCCCTCCAGTTCCTGCATTCCTTCTGAAGGAGTTGACACGAACTGCGTCTTGGCCTCGACTGCCATGGTGTGTTGATTGAAGTAAGGCTGCGGTCCATTGTGACCCAAGGTAACTTCGTGTTTGGATCTGTGCATTTGTTCTCCACCCATCTAGAGTGATGTTAAGTTTCTCTTTTTTGGCGGACACATTGATTTGCAAGGTGGAAAACAGAGCTAACGGTCTTGGGTTTGCTGAGTTTTTCAAGTGCCATTGGTGTGGAATAATTTGCTTACAGTGATTAGGGTCTTTTCTCCCTGCAACACTGTTTCTAAGGACTCAACGGAAAATCAGCAGCTATTCAAGTGCCGTGTCGTCTGCTAGGAGTACTGCGACATCCCCTTTGGCCTATCTGAGACGTAGATGTTGAAGAGACGGGGTGCCATGACAGAACCTTGTGGGACAAAAATAAACCATTCCGAAGTTTGCGCTTTTTTTACTGCACTGCTCTGTCCTCCTTATGATGTGCTCCAGGACGAAAGATCTGTCTTGGATGAGGCCGCATAATGAACTTGACAAGCTTGACATCAGGGAAGATTTTGAGTAGGGCTTGAGGTGAGACCCTCGATGCCAACTTGATCGTACGGCAGCAAGTTAAGAGGTCCTATGAAGACTGCTCCCAACTTCTGCTTCTTCTCTGGAAGGCTGTCTCGATGCCATTAACTAGTTTTGCTATCTGATCAGTTGTTGATTTAACCGGTCTTCGAAATCCCGCTTGGGTGCGGGGTAATTTTGCCTCGACCGTATCCTGATCCTGCCAGCAAAGAGGTGGGGCAAAAAGAAGAACGCTGAGGAACAGAGGAAGGACTGGGGACTGGCGGGAGTGGGTTAAAGGGCGTAACCAATGGCGGGAGAGGGGAGGTTTAGGGAACGGGAAGAGGTATGGAGGAGATAATTAGGAGGGGATTATCAGTCGCTCAAGCAGCTTAGATATTTGAGATAGTAGCGAGATGGGTCTTTAAAAAAAAAAAAAAACTCTTGGGGGGCTCATTTTTTCTGGTTTCTTGGCTTCAGGATCATTATTGCAAATGAACCTTTGAAGTCTCCATCCTGGAGGGAATCAGTTTGACATTCATGCAGTGGAAGGAAGAGTGGGTGGAGTGCCATCGCACAGCTTCGGTGGCATATTCTTCAAGAATTTGTAGGATGTTGTCCTTAGGTCATTGCCAGGAGCTTTCCATTCTTGAAACGTTAATAATTGCTTCGGTGGATCTCATCGTAGGTAAAATGGTTGGGACATGGGGCTTTGACGGTGGAGAGGGTTTTTGTAGAAGCTGTTTAATAATTTCTCTCTTGCATTAAACAGCACGAGAGTGGGCTTTCGCCTGTGGAGTGTGGTCTGCCACTTTCCATTTTGACAAGTCTGAAGGCGATGGAGTTTGGCAGAAGACAAGACATGCTTAGCTGGACAGCCTACGCCCGGTGAGCTTTTTGATGTTGTTGCAGGCCTTGCGGCTTGAGTGGGTACAGTTGATATTGGATATCTCCTCCTTCCCTCTGGTGTGTCTCTTTTGGCCATGCAGATCCAGTAGCTGGTTGCCCTTGCTATCTCCTTCAGTGTCGCCGTTGGTATTACAAAATACACTTTGTATAGCGCGTCGCAATTCCTTGTCCCACCACAGGGTGTATGGAGTCAGGAAGTCAGAATAATGGCATCGTTTGATGTTCGAATGAAGCGGGTCTGGCAGCGTAGATGACAGTTTGCTTGCTGGTAAGTTGTTTGATCTTGGACCAGGTGGCTTTCCTGAAATTCCATCTCTTTCCTGTAGAGGCTGGAGAAAATACGTGACCTTGATGTCACTGGTGACTAAGATAGGGCAATGACCTGAGCTAGGAAATCTAGGGAGGACCCACAGGTTCTGGAGGCAGTCTGGATCGGATGTCGCTGGTGACTGTTGACAGGGGTTCGACCGGTCCATGTCCCATGACTGCTTAAATAGAATAGGTGGGTCCTTACTATCAACAGCAGTTGGAGGTCTTGGGCTTCCATCCATTCAAGAGGCCGCTTTGCCATTCTTGACAATGTTGGTATCCCATGCTTATTTCTTACAGTTGAATCTCAGCGACAAAGTAGGCTCCGCTGAAACTACTGGAAGGGAGTTGGAATCTGCTCATCTGGTGGTGCTTATAGATGTTGGTAAGATGGGTTCCCTGGCTTCAAATGTTATCCACTGGATCGGTGAAAAAATTCAGTTGAAAGAACTGGGGCTGGTTGATCCTCCTTTTGTGTTATGCCTTGCTTCACATAGGAAGCGATCCCATGCTTGTTGTGTCGGAATGAAGCAATAAGGTCAAAACCTTCGATTTGCACTTCCTCTACAGATTCGCAGTGAGTTTTCTTGGAGGAGGATTATATTCACTCCTCTCTCCTCCTACCCTGGAGAGGTCTGAAGATGATGTCCACGCTTAGGCATGGGTGAGACCCTCACCGTTCAGCTGAACATACACAAGACTTTGGTGGCTTTGCCATAAGTAAAGTCCTCTGTGAGTAGCTCAGCAGCTGCCTAAGAATTGATGTGGGTCTTCACATATGTTCACTGTGGTGTTTTAAAAACACGAGGTTTGGACTTAAGTTGTTGAGATCTTAGCGGGGGCTGGTCTAACAGTGAGTGTGGGGAGCTTAAACAGGGAAACCCTGGAGAAGGCTTCAACACGATCGACCCCAATTTAATGAATTTGTTGAAGACCCATTTATTTTTTATTTTTTTTATTGATAGGTAAAATGAGTAAATTGTAAGAAAAGCTCATTTCAATTACTGATGAATCTATTGAGAAACCTTTTTAAAAATTGTACCTGTCCTTTTGTTGGAAGGTGAATAGAATCATTCTTTGCCTTTTAAAGAAGTTCTTTGACGACCAACGTCACAACAAGTTTGCTTTATGACACTTCTGATACATCTGGATGATGTTCCAACAAAACATCACAGGCTGCTTCCACCTGTTTGCGAGCCTTTCGTCTAATAGCTGCCCTCTTCTAGGACATAAGATGTCATCCACCTTTTGCTTGCACTCTGTAAAGCTGGAGCAGAAAAAAGATCTTTAATTAACTAAATAAGTTTTACAAATAAACCAACACATTTGTAGGTCAGGGTCAGCAATTTGGCTAGAATCTGTGAATCAAGTCTCGCAAGGATTGCCATAAACAGATATGCATGAATTAAATATTCTTGGAAATATTTCCAGAAGGTGCAGATGTATACTCTGGCTCATAATTTCTTGGACAGTTTAGAATGTACGCCCGCTTTCCCGCCAAAACGGCGCACCATCGGGTTACATGTAGATGCAGTGCACGCAAAGAGCAACACGCACGTTTGTTATGTCCAAGAAATTATGGCCCAGAGAATAGTAGACATATTTTCAAATATCAAAAATCCTTGCAAAATCTGTTTGGTGATAATTAACCAAATTCTTGCACAGCTTCACAAAATTCTGCACCATACATATATCATCCATGAGAGAGAATGAGAATAATTAAAAAGAAATTGTGAGAATCCAGTGGTGTAAATATTCAGGAATTTCCTTTGTTTGTGGGTGCTCTATTCAATCCTGAATAGAGAACCCCTGAACAATTTTTTTGAATATTTCTGCCACTTTGAGAATGCAAACTTGTACATGTATACTTTTATCCCTTAAATTAGGAAGTATTTTTTGATTGTTGACTAAAAGTTATTATCTATATTAATGCACAAGTTGAGCATGAACTTGTGTGGGCAGTCCAGTCCACGAGTTTCCTATAACTGTAGTCTTTGTACATTGATGCATCACAAGTGCCACAGATGTCAGATGGGTGAACTGAAGGCTTGTCATGACTGATGTCTATTGAAAAGGTAGACTTGATTGCTTCTGCTTTGCATGAAGCTCTGCAGGACCATCCTGTGTTTGTAACTCTCTGGTGCCAAGAGCGCAGTCTATGCGGCATATGTTTGCCATGAAGAACTGATGCTGTTCCATGGTGAAATCTGTGATGGCAGTTAACAATAACTAAATAAAAACCACAACTAAAATAAAAACAACAAAAAACCGATAACCCCCGAGAATCTAATGATGTTACCACAAATAGATACAAGCTTAGTGTGGGTATTTCCATTTAGAAACCCTGGGTTACTGGTGACTGATGGAATTCAGCAGTTCAAACAACGTGTTATACTCTACAGAATAAAGTGCACTTTAGGCCCCTCCCACAAAAAGAAGTATGTTTCAAGCTTCCAACAAGCCAAAACTCTGTGTGCAATTGTTTTTTTCACACAACGCTTATGCGTTATTACAAAATGCTGCCAGCACAGGGACAAGCGCAACCTACAAGGCCATTCTGGATGTCCTAGGACTAGAAGGTCAGTGGAAAATATCCAAGCTGTCTAAAATGCTCTGTAACAGCAGCATCAACTGAATAGCCCAGAATTAAGCTCTCGATGAATGGTCTGAAAATGTACAGATTTGTAGATTTTGACTTAGTGTCATTCCAATCTTGCCCAAGTCAGAGAAACATTGGTGCAGCCCAGGGGCGAAAAATGTCCTTCATCCAATCCCCTATGCAAGATCTCTTGAGATCTCTTGCAGTTCTTAAAAGTTTGCACATGGCATGCAATGATGATCCACTTTTCCTCCACTCCCCTCCCACCCTAACCTCTCTCCCCTACTCTAACCCCAACTCTAGGATGCCACACTACTTCCAACTCCTTGACATGAAAACTGGAAATGTTCAGAGATTTGAAACATTTATTTTTTTTTAATGGAAATCCACAACTAAGATGGCTTGCTGTTCTTTGTTAAGAGGTTGCATATGTGTGGGTGTGTACTTGTCTGTTTTAAAGGTTTCTGTCATGAATATTGTGAATTATTCATCAATTTCATTTTCCTTTTTGCAACCAAAAATACACACGAAAGGTTAAGAGAAAAGGTTAAGCACATAAACACATGGAAAATCACATTGTAAAACACTTATTGTAAATATAAAACAAAACAATGTACAAGGAAATTTTCAGTGTATACCTTATAAGGATTTCAACCTTGTATGTTCGTATGGATAGTTTAAAAGACGTTTCAACATGGAGAAATATATCCAAAAAATGTATTACACAGCATTGGTAAGTTGCTTAAACCTGAATGTATGCTACATTGGAATAACAAAATTGAAATGTGAGTAATTATTTATCGAGGCATTTAATGAGAACATTTGGGAGAAAGGGCTTCAATAGCCATGTTTTCACAGTCACAAAACTCCCGGGTTTGAAACTCCAAGGTTTTGAAACTCTGGAGGTGAAAAATTCAAAGCATACCTGAAAAAAGAAATTCCTGAATGGTTTTATCCATTGAGAAGGAATACACACATGTGCATATTATCCCTTAAACTTAGGAAGTGATTTTTTTATTATGACTAAAGTTACCTAGATGAATGCCACAAGTTGAGCTGAACTTGTGTGGGCAGGCCAGTCCACAGGTTTTCCTATAACTGTGCTTTGTAACATTGTGCATCACAAGTTGCCGACTATGTCAGATGGGTGAACTGAAGGCTTGTCATGACTGATGTCTATTGAAAGGTAGACTTGATGCATCTGCTTTGCATGCCGCTCTGCATGACAATCTGTGTTGTTAATTCTGATTGTCTAGGGCCAGTCATGTCAGAACATTATTTACCAGGAAGAACTGTGCTGTTCCATGGGTGAATCTGTGATGGAAATTCAAAAATAACGAAAAAACAACAAAAACATATAACCCCAGAGCATTAATGATGTACTACCAATTATGATAAAAGCCTAGAGTTAAGCGTTGGTATTGCCATTTAGAGACACCGGTGATTGTCTGAGACTTGCAGTTCAAAAAATATTTTATACCATACAGAAATAAATGTTATTTAGGCCCCCAAAAAGAAAGTATGTCTCAGTTCCAACAGGCCCAAAACCCAATTTTTTAGTCAAAACGCTATGCGCTACAAATAGGAAGCCACAGGGACAAGCCCTCAACCTCAACATCATTCTGGATGTGCTAGGTAGACTAGAAGGTCAGGGAAAATATTAAAAGCTTGTATAAAATGCTCTGTAACAGCAGCATCAACTGCATGGTCCAGATTAGCTCTCGAGGAATGGTATTGAAATTGTAGAGATTTGTACATGATTTTGTACTTAGTTCATTCCAATCTGGCCCAATGTCAGAGAATGTTGGTAATGCAGGGGAAATTACTTCCCTCCAAATCCCGCAAGATCTCTTGAAGCTCTCTTGCAGTTCTTAAAGTTTTCAAATGGCATTAATATGATCCACTTTTCCTCCACTCCCCTCCCTCAACCCTAACCTCTCTCCCCTACTCTAACCCCAACTATACGGAATGCTCCACACCAATACCTCCAACTCCTAGGACATGAGACGGG
>JAMKCH010068341.1:0-15955 GCA_023653785.1 Ophioderma brevispina
CCCTATCATTAGTTTGGTCCACTGCATTGTCGCTCATATCTTTAACAGGAGTTCTGATGTCACTGATAAATTATACGTGCAATCTATTATGAAGATTGCAAGTGTATTTAAAAGGTCTTAGTGCAGTTTGATCCAGACAGGGGCTGCAGTAATCAAATGTGGCATTCATAGTCAGAGTATCCTTTGGAACATAATATTTAATCTTCTAATAACACACACCGTTTGGAAATCATGTAGACATATGATTGATATGGTCTGACCAGGAATCAAAGGATCCAAAATTACACCAAGTACTTTAAACTGGCCAACCCTTTCTATAGTATCATTATTACAGTACAGTCTGATTTACTGAGGATATGATTGTACCAAATCATAACTTGGTTTTTCTTGGCATTTAAAGTGAGTTTGTTTGCATCACACATTCTGAAATTTTGTTTAAATTTGACTGGAGTTCCAATTCAAGAGTATGCGGATTGTCTGAAGTACAAGAAGTGTTGGTATCATCAGCATCATAGTACATTTACGTAACTACTATTTGGAAGACTATTGACAAAAATATAATAGAAGAGACCGAGTTTGAGCCTTGAGGAATACCAATATTGATATGTTTGAAGTCAAAAGAGTAGAATTAAAGTTGACTGCCTGAGTTCGGTCACTGAGAGACGAAACCACGTGAAGTTCAGGACCAGTAATACCATTTGCAAAAGTTTCATTTCCTGGTCCTAACAGTACCTCGCCCAATGGTCTAACAGTTACTCGCCCATTAACTCGCCCAAACATAACTCGCCGGAGTTCCCCCCCGCTTTTTCCTAATTGTGCCTTGCCCTTGTCCCTTGTATTTCCTAGCTTATTTCTCACCCTGTCACATATGGTAGTTTGTTGTAGCTCTTTCATGACCCAGAGTGCGAGCCCTGCTCATCCTTA
This sequence comes from Ophioderma brevispina, assembly GCA_023653785.1. Classification (NCBI taxonomy): domain Eukaryota; kingdom Metazoa; phylum Echinodermata; class Ophiuroidea; order Amphilepidida; family Ophiodermatidae; genus Ophioderma; species Ophioderma brevispina. The sequence continues at coordinate 925 of JAMKCH010068341.1, forward strand.
GTTTTCTGTCGTGCTTTGACAACTGATAAATAGAGAAAAGTAGAACTTAAAAAGGTACCCCACCACCACTTATAAGAACAAACTCTTAAGTTATTGAAAGAATTGAAAGACAAATGCAGGTGTGCATTGTGCCTCTATTTATGGCTCCCTAATAGGTACACAAAAAAGGCCCGCATTCCTGTAAGATCCATAGTGTCTAGCAATTGGATCCTGTGCGTAATCTGCCAAATTTGTGGCTGATCATTTTGTCACCTCTTGGTTGGCAATCTCTCCCTACATATCAATCATACGCAGACTTTTGTTTCAAGGTTAAGGATCTGAAAGTGAGCGAGGATTAAGTGTTAACACATATCTACTAACTGCTCTTTTTTCACTAGCTTTCCATACAGAGAGCCTTGAAGAGTTCAAGATCTATTTCTAAAGTGACATCTTGAAGACCCACACTTACCTCAAATGGTTCCTGCAAGTCATATTTAAAAAATCATGGGTGCGCGATGGGCTTACGGTCAACCTATTTGGTGGCCAATTTGTAACATGTACATTTTGAACGGGAAGCGTTAAAATTTGCAACACATCCACCCGGATTTGGCTTCGATACGTTGATGATACCTTGTGATCATCAACTCAAGAACAAAGTAGAACAGTTCACTCCACATCATACTCGAGTGAATTTATCAAGTTTACTAATGACCCAGAGACAGACGGAAAACTTTCCTTTTCTGACACTTTGGTAAAAATACAATTGACGGTTACTCTCCATCAGTGTTACAGACAACCAACTCACACTGATTAATACTTAGCTTTCACACCACAACCACCCACTTGAGCACAACCTTAGCGTTATCAGAACTTTTCCACCAGGCAGAATCGGTGGTTACGGACCCAACAGATAAAATCGCTGAAATTGCGCACGTCAAGTCGGCCCTGTCAAGTTGTGGCTACAGAAGTGGAGTTTCAAGAGAACCTGTGCAAAACACATCCAAAGCACGGGCTCCTCCAGACATAAGCAACTCTACATCCAACAATCAAGTCTTTGTATCCTTCGTTTAAGCAATATAGCACATTTTTTGAATAGCGTCCCCAATTTTCAAAATTTGTATTTTTTGCACAGTTACGTTGGTAATTCTCTAAGAAAACTATTACCGGCGGAACGAGAATGCTAAAAAAATTCTTTTACACAGAATACTCGATTTTGTAATTACAATTTGTGGGATCCCAATTGGATTAAAAAACGGCATAGCTGGAAATGCTACGTTATGTCCGTCCATTATGAAATAGTGCCACCACGCGAAAGATAACAACCTCTAACTTGACTTGCCTGAACTATTAAAACCTAATGGATTTTGCGTAGACACGTACATTGCGCTATTTTCCCCGGCTATTTTCACATTGGAGGGCCGGTTCCAGCGTCGTTGATAACTATTTCGGGGATCCCCTATATAATACAAAATTCGTCGTTGTGACACAGATATACAAGTTGGAGCTTACCCTTCACAGGTATAGTTGTACTAGGCAGTTACCATGCAACCGTGTAAAAATCTCCAAATTTTGGAAAGAATTGGGGGCGCTCTTCAAAAAAATGTGCTATATGCTTTAAAGGTGGAGCGAAAAAGTAAACGTGTCCTCCGGTTCTGCGTATTGGGTGTGTTCAAGCTTCATAGGACTTCTCCTCCATTTTTTTAGTCTCCCAAAGGCAAAACCTGATATTAAGATCATCACAGGAGGGGTTTAGTCGCGCATGCCATGTTAAACAATGTGATAAGTTTCATATCGCGAAAACCAAAAATCGGTTTTTGAGCCATTGAGAGGAGCATACTGCTAGACAGTAAACACCTCGGCTGTCGCAGAACATCAAAAACTCACGGGCCACACAGTGCTGTGCCGAAGGACAAACTTCTGCCCGAAAATAAAGTAGTCCATCTGTATCAGAAAAGAAACGGCCCCCACTTTGAACAGAGTGGGGCAGGGAACTTTCTAGCATCTAGAATTCTCTACTGCCAACACCTACTAGAACGCCACCTACGTTCAGAAGGTAGAGAATAACACCAGTCCTCCAGCAAAACACCGCTGATAGCGGAGTATGGTTACTCTGAAATTTACGGTCAAAAATGTGAGTGTTGATGATCAGTTTTAATATTCTTTATGTAATGATATTGTTCGTTCATTATTATTCTCTCAAAACTGGATTACTGCAATATTCTTGCCAATGACATCACAAAAAAGATCTCAAAAGACTTCAAGGGACAGAACAAATGTGTCGGCTCAGTTTTCCGGCACCCGTCCATCCTGTAACATCACTTTGGGATAAACTGCACTGGCTCTGGTCTGTAAAAGCATCATTTTAAAACACTCTCTATTTCACAATCACTTATATTAGTTCTGGGGTAGGCTTCCCCTCAAATACATCATGGACTGCAAATCCAAATGAAATCCCGTTCTGTGCTATGGCCACTCCGCTCATATCCACTGTCATTCTTGAAAACCATCATCAAGAAATTTGCTGTTCGCAGTTGCTCTGTTCAAAAATATGCAAATTGCCCAATTCCACCCGGGCTGCAAATACACTGCGCAAAACACACCTCAATGCCAGTGATCTGCTTTTTTTCTTGTTAGCATTTTTCATTTTGTTGTTTTGTGTGTTCATGCTGGCCCCTTTGAATCTGTCAGCAAAAGCAGGCTAAGACCTCATCTGGAATGATTAAGAACAAATCAGCCTCTCTACCAGACACTACAGTGATTTACCGAAAGTGTGGAAAATATTTGAAATTTGCAGGACCAGAAAAGGAGCAAACGGCAGTGTTCAAGGAAGATAACGAATCTCCAGTCAATGACGTTTTGTAGTCAAGTGTCCGACGGAGTAATGAATTTAAAATTTCCGATCTGCCCTTATTAGGTTGATTTCTGTTCCTATCATTTGCAGGGTGTTTTAGGATCCTATACTTTTACAAACATGCAAAAACCTGATTTTTGATGATTTTTTCGATTTTCTGATAATATCAAATCACGATAGTGCCTTTAAGAGTAAACGGTGATTTGATAATAAAACTTCTTCGGAGTGGTTTTATTGATCAGACGGCGCATCATGGTGTTTCAACACACGCCGCAGTTGATTTGACCGCTACAATTCAAACACCCTTCCAACTCATTTTCAAACTATTTACTCCAAACACAGTGACATACATAGATATAACACTAGAAATTCATAAATCACATCACACTAAACCCCATCACATCTCATTAAAAATACTAGTAAATACACTTGTCCCAAAATATGAATGCACTTAGTGACAGCATCATAACTCAAAAACCCTATTGCTTTTAAACTTAATCTGAACCATGGAATTGATTAATAATATTCCAATTAGATACAATTTGATTAACGGTTTTGAACATTTTCAATTTCTAGTTGATCACTCGATAACGCAATACCTTCACATCTTGTATTCGTCTTTCTTGTTTGGCTCAATATGGTCAATATGTTCTTTTGCCCCTAATCTTTTAAAATAATTGTCAATGGTCCCTCGTCCTTGTCCTTTCCAATTTTGTTTGTCTTTTGTCTTGTCTAATTTTGTCCCGTCCTGTCTAGTAATCCAATATTAATCGTAAATTCTGTATAGTGTGCACATGTGGCGCAGTGGATCATCGCTCGCATCATAAGCTAAGGTTGTGGGTTCGGGCCCAGCTGTCGCCAATGTGCTGTGAACTTTACCATGCTGCCTCTCTCTCTCTGCGAATGCAAAACAGAACCGCTTTGCGGGAGGAGTGGCTAACCCCCCAGCAACATGAGGAGTCTGGCCAAACGCCAATGCAGAGAGATGGGCACTCCGCTGCGGGCCACCATTTGCATTTTTTATAGTGGTAAGGTGGGCCATTCCTAAGTCTATCTAACTTATTATGGTCTTTCCGCCTTTTCATTTAACGTCCTTTTCTAAATTCTGTTTAAAAGCCACCATTTATCTCTTATATTTCTGTAATGATTTTTTATCAATTATGCAATGTAAGTGACTGAATGCAACTGCTAATAAAACTTATTGAATTTGGGTTTAAAGACTATGTTTTTGTATGATAGTGTGTATCTAAAATATATTGTATCTTATGACTGGCTCCGCAATACTGTTTTCGGGAGTTGTTCTTACAAATGTAAGCGAAGATATCACCGTAACTTTTGATGAGTTGACTGGTGCACTCAGCTAGCTGGCAGCTAGAAGCTATTTCAGGTTGGGGGGGGGGGGGGGAAATACAGCTGGATAATCTCAGATAAGAGGCTGGTTGCCATGCCGTGGATTGGCCTTAAAGGTGAAAAAGAATCTAAAAGCTGCCTTCTGTTTATTGAAGCCAATGCAGTTGATAGATCTGGGTATAGGGCTAAAATTGATCAATTCTCAATTTTTTCTAATGGGAAATTTTCATAAGACACAAAAAACTGAGGTAGTAACCACCTATCAATAGGGTATAATACTAAACTCTAAAATCTTAACAATCGTTGCCCTGATTCGTTCTGGAGATAGACTCAGACTAACAACATTCCAACTGAATAGACATTTCAAAAGGCCCGGCCAAAAAAAAAGGAAAGTGTATGGAAATAGACGTTCTGATGCTTCAAACTAGGAAAGCGAACCTTTCGGACCTAATAGTCCTGCAGAATGGTGAAAGTATTGTGCATTTTGGGGTGAAAAGTAACAAATTTGGCACAGAGGTAGCTATTGATCTGCGCAATCAATCTGGTCTAGGGGCCAAATAATTTCCTTCCAATATTGCCGCCATTTTCAAAATGCCGCCACCTATCAAAAGGCATTAATTATTGCAATACGGGGGTGTGGTTTTAAAATTTATTATAATAGGTCAGATAAGACTTGGTTTAACTTCTTTAAATCAATATTTCTGTTATTTCACCAAAATCCTAGTTTAAATTCAAATGGCGGTCTCACATTGGGGCCTAAATCAAGATGGCTGCCGCTCACAGGATAAAGATCTTATTTTGTTAGTTTACAGTGCAACATGGGTTTCGTTGATTTTCTAAAACTTTTGGGCCCTCAACAAACCAACATTTTTTGGTAATGCCAATGTACATGATACAAAATGGCTGCCATAAAAATTGCAAATATTTAAAAAAAGAAAAATTTTCGGGGGGGGGGGGGGGAATATGTTAAATGTAATTGATTGTATATGTGTCATGGTAAATGATAAGATTTAATCACATTCTAAAACCAATTGGTGTCTTGTAAGGTTAAACATTTTCATTTTTCATTTTTGTTTTGTGTATCACATAAACAATATGGCTGCATTTTCAAAGTGGCTGCACTATAAATTGCATCACATGGCTTAAATGTACGCTGATTTTCTTTGTCAGTTTGTACGAGGTCCTTTTGCCTTCCTACCAGTAATCTTTTATGTGCTGCCTGGTGCTGACCTGTGTATTTCTAAGATGTTATTATATTCAACTAGCTGGCTAATGTCACTTTGTTAGTATTTAATACGGGTTATTAATTCATGTTTACAATGACCAAAATAATAGAAAATGGATTGGTCATGTGGAGGCATACTGTTTAAACATTACCAAATTATTTTGGATTGTTTCAGTCATTCATTTACTCATTCATTCTTCATTTTGTTTTTCTGATAACTTGTAGAACCTCTATTCTATATTGTCTGCATCAGCCCATTCATAATTTAAGGCTCTAGCTAGCGGTAGTTGTTCTGTCTGTGGATGATGGTGTAATACTCAGATACTAACAATCGGCTATCTCCATGCACACATGAAGAATCAGGCTTCTACTTCTGCAGCAAATGCTGCTGCTCAAGGATGCCAAAGGGTCATGCTGCGTACTATGGACACAGACGTTGTTGATTTTTTTTCGTACCTTGTTCAGCCATCCACCCTCTCTGAACTCCTGGCCCGCATTTGGTACCGAAGGATCGCAGATTCACACCAGCACGTACTATTGCCCAAGACCCAGGGACCGAGAACTCTTTATCTCACACCTTCACCGGTTGCGAAAAGGAAAGAACACCGCAAGGGAATCAACCAAATCTGTCCCTGATTTGTAAAACTTTTGCAACCCTGGGAAGAACTCCTCCTTTAAAGAACTAATGCCAACCATAAGATTTGTTGTCCTCATGTGCAACAACGAACATGATCCCATTGAGTTTCATTGCACCTACCTCAGATGCACTGTATTAACACTCAAACAGAGCAGCATATCAGCTAGGACATTGCTGGGGACAGCATTGCTGCAGCTCCAGAGCTACTCGGATCATGTGAATGGGTTCGAAATTGCAGCTTCCGACTCCTCTATGGACAACCTCATTCAAAAACGCCCGTAAAGATGGGGTAGATAGGCGTTTATATGGCATGTAGCTTTTAGTTCCGTTTTTTCTTTCGGCTGTAAATCGAAGATGTTTTTGTGGGTACAATGTCTGGCTGCTCACTGAATTCTGCAGGTCTTGTCTGTGCATTGTTGCTCCAACATTGGGCAGACACTGATTCTGCAAGTTCCCTTGTATGTGCATTGTTTGCGCCACTTGGGCAGACCAAGAAATGTTTCCTTGTCGGGGCGCTGTTTCTACATTACAAGTAGTGCCCTGATCTGCTTCCCGGTATCCCCACTTCTGCAAGGACAACCTTGGATTTCCGATTCTGGTTTTCTGAATCTATTGAGACCTCGCCATTCAGCCCATGAGAGTCAGCTCAAGGTGTGTGGATGCTTATCAGGTTTCAATACCAATAATGTTACTTGGTGATAGGAAGTCTTTCTTTCCCACAGGTGACTTTCTTAAACTCCTTTGAGACTGTTTCAAGGGGTTGGACTTTGCTTGAGAAATCTCTCTCTGGATTTAAGCATTTAGGGCAGCTGGGTTCTCTGTCCCGAACAATGGTGTTTCACATTAGATATTTGGCAGCTACGCCCCCTTCCCTTGTCTGCTCGCTATACTACAAAAGATGCAATTCCTGCCTAGTATGTATAAGTTGTCCGTTAACATTCTGTGATAAGCTGGCAGGAGGCATGCTTATCAAGCTTTCTTGGCAATGGGTTTGACCTTTGTCCCCTTCAGTAAGTCTACTCTGCACATAGTAGTTCAGGACAAGTGCCTCGATCTTAGGGTATGTGACACACCCATCGTGTTGCCCGTGAGTTTGTTCAGATGTTATTGTCCTGACTACTTTACCCTTCTTTCATGATATTGTCTTATAAGAGAGAGTGCGGTCCAAGGTACTTCTAGTAGACAGAATTATCACAGTGCTCTAGGGGGCTTCCAGACCAGGTTAAGTTAAAGCGGCATTGGCACATTTTCACAAAATCTGAAAACTTCTTCAATTTGCTCTCAAATGATAGTCTAGGCCATTGGAAGAACAGAGATATATTTTACACATAAAAATAACTACCCAAAACCAGATTGGACATTGATATGAGATTAGTTTTTTTTCCATAACTTTAATCAACAAATGTGTATAATTACATGAATAATTTTGACTCGTACTCACTGATATTACACCCACAACGGTATAGACCGGTCAAACATGTACAATAGCATGAGAAACATGCATCGGAGTGTGTGTTCGGTTGTTAAAAAGCCATTTTTCGTCGTCTGCTGAATTTAACGTCCCCGGCGACTTAAATGATAAAATCGTCTGTTTACCCTAAGGACACTGATTTGTGCTTAATCATTTCGGGTGAGGTGAGGGCTTTTGTATATAAACGCTTTACAACCATGCCAAAAATACGATTTATGAAATCGTGAGGGCGCCCTATTTTCAAATGTGCCAGTGTCTCTAAGCTGACGTTTGGCTTCACTGTTGCGTAGCTGAAGTACAATATCTGTGTCTTGAATGAATTTTTGCACACGGCGCTCTAACCAACTGAGGCACAAGACTGCGTTTGTTAAAGGAGCAATAGATATCATCTAAGGTGTTTAGTAGCGAAAGGTGTCCATCATTTCTAGGGTGCTAGTAATCCGGAGGTCGCCGGTTTCGAATCTGGCCAGGCGCACATGTTTTTTTTCAACCCTGTGTGGCGCTGGCTATCGCCAGGGAAAGATAAATAAATATCCACTGTCTACTGGAGAAATAAGTAAGTAAATTTCAAACAAATATAACTTGTACATGTAAATAACCGTTCTGATGCAATCCGCTAGAAAAGCGATGGACCCCTTTCGAACCTAACATCTATAGATGATATCTATCGCTCCCTCTCCCAGCCCATCTTGATAGCTCAGTTGGTTAAGCACCATTCTAGTAATACGGAGGTTGCCAAGTCGAATGCCAGTCAGGCGCCCATGTTTGTTTTCAACACTTGTTGTGCGCTGGCTATCTCCGGGAAAGATTATAAACATCATCCTTGTTCTACCTGGAGAACTAAGTAGTTACTTTCACTTGGTTTTGGTGGTAACAGTTTTGTCTGCTTGGCGGTTTGTTTGGATCCTCGACTCGAAGCTTTCGGATGGTAGACCATTTTTTCTTGTTTCTTTTAGCAGTTGTTTTAGCTGAGAACGGATCGACTTCAAACATGGTCTGAATACCCTTGATATCATTGGCACATTCCTTGGAAAAGCGATGTATTTCCGTCCTAAAGCCTCTTGGTATGAATCCGGGGCAGTCCTTACTCACGAGTTGGGCACTTTTGTCATAGTTAAGGAGTTTTTGGAGCAACCTTCGTCACGTTCTGTTTCAAGTTATCAGTGAATTTTTGCCAGTCTGTTTTTTTTTCTGTATCTTAAGTGCCGCTTAAAGTGCACTTTGTTTGGTCTTACTGCAGCATTGACTTAGAGTTTAGTGGAACCTGATTCAAAACAATCTTGATACACAGGTTGTGATTGTTTTGCCAACCTATCCTATTTAGATTCAGTATTGTACTCCTTCAATGGGCACTAAAATGATAGCGGCAGCTTAGGTCGAGAAGGTGGTTTAGATATGACTGTCTAACCATCCTTCCACAGCTTGTCCGTCTTATATTGGCTTCATTGTAGCCCCCATTGGGCACTATGGCCGTTGGAATCGCAATTAAGAAATGAGGTTTAGTGAATTCCCCGAAATTGAATTTAGGGTGCTTGAAATCTACTGATGAGGTTTGTATACTGTAAACATACAAGCGGAGCTCAATGGTGAGGACTTCGATTGTCAGCATATATTGGGCTGCTCTACACGGTTTTTTTTCACAGAAAATGACACTTCCAAACTGTCGATGTGGTCTCCAGATGACAAGATTTTCATGGAAAATAATTTAGTAAGACCGTTGCTACACTAGCTACCAAAGTACTTTTGCAGAGTCAACTCATCTTTTGGGTGGTGGCAATTTGGCATCATTTTGTATTTTGCCGTAGAAGTGCCACGCATAGGCTTCGTTGCCCCTGCTAGTTTAAACAGATCGCAAGGCTTATAGCACGGGCAAATCAAGCTTTTCATTGTGTCACATATGTGTCCTGTTCCCTGTGATTGCTGTTGCTGGGCCAATGAATCGAATTCTCCCATCACTGGATGTACATTTTATAGGCTGTGTATAACCACAAGCCAACAATAACCAAATCAACAGGGTATGTTATTTTTAATAAAAACATAGTCAAGTAGCACAGGGAGGAATCATACAGGCAGTACGAAAGTGACCACTTCTAAAAGTAGTGGCCATTCGAGGTTTTGGCAGCCATCTTGGCGCAAATTTATAATGGAAAGAACAATATAACAACATACCTTTTTAAATTGGTTTCCTCTTAAAGTTGATGTGAATTCCTTCCTTGAGGGAGGTATATCAGATTAAGAAAACATTCATTTCTGATCATCAAAGGATAAGCGTACGTGACAATTTGCGTCCATTTTGGATTTTGCCGCCATTGTGGATTCAAGTCTTATTTGCTTGTATTCTTAAAGTGATGTGAATTGATCTTGAAATGCCCATTGTTCAATAACAACCTTAGGAATCAATAACAACATCATGAAAACATTCACTTCTTGATAATCAAAATATATGCTTTCAAATTGGCACCATTTTGGATTTTCTACCATTTTGGATAATTTTTCAATTTAAAATGGAATTACCACGGAGTGTAATCATGTTATTTCTGTTCTATTGGCACGAACACCATCAAATTGAGTAATTAGATCATATAATAAACATAGAAGCACGTAAAACATGAACCATTTTACAGTGCGGCCATTTTTAATTTGGCGGCCATCTTGGAAGGAAATACTTTGGCCCCTAGACAGATTTATTTAGTCATATCAAGAGCTACATTTGTGCCAAAATATGTACTTTCACCCAAAATGCAGAATATGTTGATAGCTTGCACCATTCTGAGACTATAACACCTATAGATGATATCTATCGCGATATAGCAAGGAACCCAATTCAGTTGTTGGGTGTTACTTTTATGCCCGATCTGAAAAAATATTTATGAGCTCAATTTTATTTCCTACGCTTAAAAACTCCAAGATCTTTTGAGAATTTGGTCACAAAGGGGAATCTTTACCCCTTTGGGTAAATCACTATTGTTAAATCTTGGGCCTTTCACAAGATTATCTTTTGTGCCTTTCAGTCCTGCCAAAGCCACCTGACATTTTTTTGTAACGAGCTAAACAAAATTATTTATAATTTTGTCTGTTTTTTTTTTAACTTTGTTATTTTAAAAGGAATTCCATTATTGGTGATTACACTGTCGGTGGCTTAAAATGATTCATTTCCCATCTGTTTATCTTTGGCACTTAAAATTGCATGGGTTAAACGCCTCCTTGACCCCAACATAGAGGCAAATGGAAGTACTTTTTTGAGATCTATCTTAAACCCTTTGGTGGTAACCTTATTTGGCAATGTAACATTAACCCACTTGATAAAAGTATTCATCAATCGACATGCTTTATCGCTTGAGTTGTTAATTCGTGGATGAATGTTGCGTATGATCCCCCAAGTGCAATTTTAAAGCCACCAAAGATTATGCAATAATTCCGCAATTAAGATTTTTCAACATAATACTATCTTAAGGAAAAGGTGGTACGATGGTGGCGTGAAGTATGTCCATGATATTTTGTCTGTGAGGTAGAAGTTTGTCATATGAGGAATTTAAGAGTAAATGTTCTTTTTCATTGCAATTTTATGGACATTGGCTCTCTTATTTATGCAATTCCACCTAAATGGAAAGGAATGTCTCAGGTGGTGGTGGGGATGAAGATAACTTTCAAGATGAACTTCTTCTTAATCTCACTAAAACTAATAGGTGTGTAAAAATTGTTCATGATGTATTGTTCGTAAGATCTTCAAACACGCTAACTCTGAAAACAAGTGGGCCATCTGTTAATGATTTAACTTATACTGGCTGAAATTTATTCCATACCTATCCAATCATCTACATCCACCAGACTGAGATATTTCCAATATAAATTTACACAGATAGCTTGCAGTTTAATAAATTCTTTTTCAAATAGTATAACTACATCAAATATATGTACCTTCTGCAACATTTATTGAACTATTGAGCATCTCTTTTGGAATTGCAGTGTCACGCATGTTTTATTTGGAACATTTTAACGGTGCGTGTTTTTAGCTAGTGATATCGACTTTAACTATCGTGATATCCTCCTAGCATTCAGATGCTGATATCTAATCTAAATTTCGTATTCTTACCTGCTAATATTTTATCTATAATGCTAAGGTTGTAATGACAAACATCCAAACATTGATACCTTCATTAATGTGATGAAACATGTAAAGAAACTGAAAAATATATTCAACCAAGAATGCACTTAGGTGGGTTTCAACAATGGAAAGAATGTAAAATGCTAATTTGAATTTAAATGGTATGCTACACTGTATGTCCTTTCTGTCTGTATATGATGTGATTATGTTTATTTTTGTATTGATGCAAAAGGCTAAGCCATTTGGCTGAAACAAAAAAAAAAAAAATATCTATCGCTCCTCTACCAACACAGACTTGATAGCTCGTTGGTTAGAGTGCCTTGCTAGTATTATGGAGATCGCCATTCGAATCTTGCCAATGCATGTGGTTTTTTTCAACACTTTTTGCGTTGCTATACTATTCATCCTTGTATCCTGTCTATCTCCAGGGAAAAATTAAAAAAAAAAAAATAGAAAACCCTCTGGCCTAATGTTGCGTGCTTTTGATTAACCATTGATTAATGAACCGTTTCTTTGTCTTAATATGTGTTTACCTCTGACTTAAGTACGCTGCGCCAAACCTGCTTGTTTTTTCCTTTAAGGACCGATATATCCAATCCAATTTCGGCTAGAGTCTACCGTGGTTTTCCCAACACACTGCTTTTTATGCAATAATTTTTTTCGAATTTTTTCACTTCCCACCAAAAATTTGTTTGGGTCGCTTGCTTTGATGTTTCCTCCACAAACGATCTAGATAGTATGATTAAAGTTGATGATGGTCCTTGCGTAATTATATTATAGATTTGTTTATCATCCCTTTGTAGTAATGCTATTGCGTCCTGAGTCCGCGCTGACATGATGTGGAAGGAACAAGACGTCGTCTAGTTTCCAACACGGAGGTTTTTCAGACAACCAGTTGATTCTTAATAAATGTTCATAATGATAAAAGGACTAATTTCCTCGTCAAACCTTTCAAATAATTGTGTTAAAATAAGTGGAAAGTGGAATTGTCGGATATATGTCCGTTTCACCTAAATATCGTAACTGGAAGTTGTCTTTAAGCAAATTTTGTTGTTGAATAGCGTTTCGGTTTGAAAATTCAGGACATTGGATCGTACATTTTTAGAAATAAAAGCGCGTTGTGCGACTCTTTGTGAACAAAATTCGACTCAAACTGTGACACGGGGTTCCCGTAAAAAGTGTGCGACGATTATACTGTTTTGGAAACAACTCTCTGTCCAGGTCTTTTCTTTGCGTACTCGCATGATTTGTAAGCATATGGAATCCACCTTGTCGAATATGTCATCGTAATGTATAGGTGTTTTGACAACTGAGAGGCGATTTCTGTTGTATTATCCAACCAATTTGGTTACGAGAAGGTGAGGTTGCGAGAAAAAATCCGTAAAACGGTCAAGAATGGACGTTATCGTACCACTTCCAGTTTAGAATCCTTGATGTAACAGGGCGGCATTTACTTGTGCAAAATCCAGTCGATCTAATATAAACAAAGGAGCAAATGCAGTAATAGAAGAATTTAGTGACGTAACCTTTAATTTCTAAATTTAATTTGTAATTTCAATGACTTGTGGGACACGCATAGAAGACGAAGATTTATGTTACCAATTAAGTGTCGAAGGGGAGGAGTCTATAGTGGTAATAAAGATTGGTTTGTCGTGAATTCTCACTCGTTGAAAAAAAAATTTGGACATTTGCGGTGTTTTATTTGTCTATCTTATTGGCGCGTTTCTTTCCACACACACTAAAAAACTTACTAAAAAAATCTTGCCCGTTAGGGACGGTAATTAGCTTTGATCCCTAGGAATCCCCCCTTTGGAACCAACGGGAGTGTGATCTTAAAATTCAAATAACAAACCCTGTTGCCAAAAAATCAATTGACAATTTATGGGACAGATGCATGAAACAAAATTAATATATAATCAAAACGATAATTGCAATAAGAGAGCTGCCCCCAAGAGACCGTCTCCTTCTGTGATTGTTGATTATCAATAGGAGTGAGTGATTTGGAACAGAAGGAAATTGTGTTGGGGTTCGGTTTTTAATAACAAGGAACAAACATTGGACGTCTTTTTTCAGAGGCAACATCAATGGAGATCGATACCTCCAAGATGATTAATGATGAATGTTGCATTCCTTGAAAAGAGTCTCTCCCGTTCGCATGCAGAGAATTGGACAGTTTCTGCATGCTTTGTGGCCACTGGATGGTGTCCCTCCGCAAGTGTCAGCGGTCTTGTTAGAATGTTAACTACATGAACCAAAACAGCGCCAGGGCCGTACGCAGGATTTATGGGGGGTGGGGTGATGCGGGATTTCCAAAAAAAGTGGATCCTTTTTCGAAAAAATGAACATTTTTTGTGGCCGCCTGTTTAGCTGGCAGGACACTTAGCAATCAGTGTGTGCGGGTGTGTGGTGTTGTGTTGTTGTTGTGCGGACATTGTAGGGTGTGTCACTCATAAATTGTTAATTTTTTTAAAAATTGACCTCAATTGAAAAGTTGTTGAAGTTCAATTGGAAACCAAACTTTCTGTCATAGGTGCACCATGGGATCCATATGTATGTTGTACGGGTCAAAGGTCATGTGCAAGGTCAAAGGTGTGGGCGGCCCACAGCTATATTCTTTGATATACTGAGCGCGGAAAGCCCGAGCGCGAAATTCTAGTTTGTAAAAGTGAGACCTAACACACCCTTAAAATGGGTTCCTTTTTGGCCTTTTGAACATTTTTATCACCAAAAATGGACTTTGTCAACAATTTCTCTCAATTTGGGAACCTTTTAGCAAAATATTAGCAAAAAAAAGTTGACCTTTTGCCCCTTTTGTGGACTTTTTTGTTGGAGGGGGGGGGTGTGCAACCGCACCCCCGCCCCCCCCTGCGTAACGGACCTGAAAAACAGGAGGAATGGCCACAATGAACTGGAAACTGAGAGAGTATAGGGCCGCTTGCACGGCAGGGTTCAATAGTATCGTGCCAGACCTGCCTCCAGACAACCCAAGCGATGCAGAGAATACAAAAGGAATCACCTGCAGAAATAACTGAAATGTCAGGTGAAACCAGGTGCAGTATTGATGCCTCTCAGCTGGTGATCTGGAGGACAAACAAAAAGTCCATTATACATAATTAGCTCTGTGCAAGCGCCATTACATCATAGAGATTCGAAGCAAGTAGTCAGAAGTTGCAGAGTGCAGTGTCCGGTACGGTATTGTTATGTTAAACAACGATTCTCGACTCTGATCGAGAAAGCAGTGATCGTTATCAATACAATTCAATGTATAACCTCAGGTTTGAGTTTGGCGGGCTATTGAAATAAATGGTGCTCACACGTGCGGTTATTTCTCTAAAATCTGAACACAGTTTAGTACTTATGACTGTTGCATTATAGGCAATGAAATTGACTTGAAAGGACCCCAATTGGGTTCA
>JAMKCH010068346.1:0-64464 GCA_023653785.1 Ophioderma brevispina
TTGACCTCTCGTAGGGTTACATATAGGTCAAAACTAAAAATCTTTGGAAATCTACTTCTACATATAAGGTGCGCTACTGCTCTGCTGAAAATTCTGCATGAGCATCGTCATTGGTCAGTGTATACAGCTTGGACAGAATTAATATCGAACTCAGTAACATTCAAAATGGCGGCCTTATCCTAATTAATATGCAAAAATCTTATATCTCAAAATCGAATAACACTTGGGAATAGGTGATGTCTGTGCAAAAGTTGGGCTTGTTTTCGAGACGAATCATGTGACAGAATATTTGCTCCAGGGTGTCACGGGTAAGATATGCAAATGAGCTAATTAATAGCAAAAACGCTATACCAAACTCTCAACCAAAGTAGATATTATGTCAATGTGTTCACACAAGAACCACTGGGAAAAGCTTATTACTTATGTGCACAACACGGGGTCAAAGGTCAAAAGGGGACATCTAGGGGGTCAATATAAAAGAAGCTTATTGACCTACATAGTCTTCCATCTTGTCGCAATCAATTAAAAGTGAAAAAGTGTCCACAGTAACCCCGCTCTAAGAGCATCGTTAGGGTCAAAGGTCAATATGAGTTCATCATACTTAACTGCATAGTTCTCCTGGTTGCGAGTTCTTCGTTCTTCTTCTTTCTATCAACACTTCACTGCTTCTAGTTCCGTTCAATTGTTTTGACGTATTTCTGACTAGACTTAACTCAATACCGCTGACCCGTCCCATTTATGTCAGAGACATTGAACCCCCATGTCTGACCTTTGATCTGGCCACAGGCTTCAAATTAATTGTCCACAATTATCTCTTCTACAGGATTACGTACGGTACGACGTACGGGCCATATACCAACTAAACTGGTTCAGAGGAACCACGACCCTTGCTTCATATAGGTGTTCAGATAATGATTCAAAGGTCCTTAATTGGGTCAATTTCCGGTTTGAAAGCCAACAATTGTGAAAACATTCAAAAATCTCTGTCTTACCAATTACGTAACAGAGTAAAGTCATTAGAGCACATGTATTGTTACTAGGTCAGGGTCTTTGGTTGTCCACAGTTTTCAGGTCACAGTCATTAAGGGGTCACTATTCCGGTCAAAAAACCAAAAATTATTCCAAAATATTCAAAATTTTTTTATCTCAAAACTCAAACATAGTTCAGTGACTTACGTTTACAGATATGTATTCATGTACCTGGTGTATGCAAGTGTATTTTTATTTTTGGAGGGATCCAAGGTCGTTAAGGTCATTTTCCGGTTTTTAAGGTAAATAATTTCATCAAGATTTTTATCTCCAAACTAAGCCTAGTAGACTTTTTTTATTTGTATTGAACAATCAATTTTTGTTGTTGTACCTCAGGTTTTTTTCATACCGGGATCAAGTTCATTAAGGGGGTCAAACGGTCATTCCCAACAAATGTTCAAATAAGACCAAATTGGATTATCTCAGCCTTATAAGGACAGCTAAAGCCCCGTTAATACTACAGTATTGTAACATTAATAGTAGAATAGATCTATGATAGTCTCGACCCCAAAGGTCAAGTTCACGTCAAAGGTCCAATTTACAACAAGCCTCCGATTGAACTGCAATTTGACCGGAATAAATCCTCGGGATATGTAAATCCATAAAAAATTACAGTTGACTCCCTATTCGTGACCCATGGGTCACGTTATAGGTCCATTCCCTGAATGCTTGTATTGATTTGAAAACTAATATATTGATCCTTGTAAAGTTGTTAACATGTAAAACATACAATTTAAATGACATTTGTGACATATTGGTGAAGTGAAAAGGGATTCAAAGGTCAAGTCACCTCAAGGGGTCCATTAAGGGGATCACCATCCATTCATAATACGGGGCCGTCTTGTAACTTAGATCTGTTCACAGGTCAAGTTAATTCTGGGACAACGATCGACCAAAACACCGCGTATGTGCGTAGTCCCAACAGTGACTCTTCTTAAACATACATGTGTCTACTAAGAGTCCACACACTGCCATTGCAAATGAGTGTACACGAAATTGAATTTTTTCATGAAGATTTAAACCACAATGCATCACTTCTATCCTGCTAAAATTATACCTTGCATGTGGTCCCTTACATTATAGAACATGGAGATTGCGAGTAATTTGCAGCTTGAAAATTCATCAGTTAGCAGAGAAAATGAGGTGAAAATTTTGCTTCCCATCCACACTCAATGTGAATTTCATTGACAATCGACTTTACTATGGCAGTGGTGTGTGACCCTTATATGAAATAAGGGTACCTATTGGGACTATCCGTGTCCCAGATTAAAGAATAAATACGATTATAATTTATCGCCTTAGCCCACTAGGCCTAATCACTATCATGCAATACATCGTAATAGTTATATGTGGCATCCACTCCCGACACTCCCGGTATACGCTATCTCCGTGCTTGTTTTACAAACATTTGATAACTTCGGCATATCCAACCATTTAATGCCCGGAGTTTATATGTGTAAACTTTACATGCCATGACATACTGGTAGTTGAATTCTTTCCCCATACCATGCCCATCATGGCCCATGGCCATGCACATTTTTCCAAGGCACCGTTTTAATCCCAACTTGCAACCTAAAAAAATAACACCTTATTTTTTTAATTATAAAATTTCTGTAATAATACAGTAGGGTTTCTCGTGCAAATAATGATTAAAATAAACTGGCAATGTACGTACGTTTTCACTGGACTGTTTGACCACCAATCAGAAAAGAAGGTCGTGTCGCCTGCGAAAGCCCGCGAATCCCAATCACGGTGACTCACGTCTATTTCTAACTTGTAGTAAAATAGTATTGTGAACAAGAGGGAAAATGGAGTTTTCCCCAACGTATTTCTGTTTCAAGTTCACCCACACGAACACACTGCAATATTTTGGATACACATAATAACAATAAAATTCAGTACAACACGCGTGTAATATGTTATAGTCTTTATAACTTGAGATTTCAAGTAATGTTAAACGAGTGTGCATTTTTTAAGTTGGCTTCACATCTTTTGCTTAGGTTGAATAAAATGCAAAAGAATCATTTTTCTGAGTTGTAATTGAGTAATTACTCTTTGTATTTTGCCATTGTTAATGAAGGGCAGATGACATATTAACGTACCTGCAAGCGTGCAACAACCACAAGCCGGCGACGAAGAGGCGTTTGAGACTCACAGAATGGCACCTTCTATTTGAATTTCTTCGACTACCTTTCACGTAAGTCTTTACGTTTAGGGTTTAGGGTCGGTCGGTCAGACTAATCTGTTTTGGTCTACCCGTAGAACACCCTTTTGTCGCCTTATTGCATCTAGGTGGTTGTATAGTATAAAGTGATAGTGATTTGAATCGGATTCTTTTTGTGTTTGACTATGTTCATTTCCGGGGTTCTTTCCAAACATGCATCTTTTCAATATGGTCACTTTGTAGATGGCGTTTTCAACTACATCATAGTTTACACAGCTAGGTGGTCCCAAGACCATTCAGGTGTACATCCGAAGCTCTTCCATCGATTGGCGTGTTTTACAATTGGAGCAAAGCCAAACCCGCACACACTACAACTCCAGATGATACCTGCAAGACCGGCTTGTATCAAAGTAATTTTACGTGTCATTTAAAAATGTTGTTTACACAACTTCGTTGCCATTTATGTCAGTTGATGGATGTATGAACAGCAATCTTTCGTAAAATCACTCTTTTCATGTAATGCTAGTACTGCCGCACTTTTTCCTTAATCTTCGCAAGTAAATACCATTATTAAATTATTAAAACGAATAAAGTAGGTTTCATTATGTTAATATTGCCATTTTGATTGTAATCCCAGGTCCCGGGTCCCAGGTTAAACAGCCAACTGTCTATTGTGACTGAAATTGTATTAACTATTAATTAAAATATTGCCAATGACAATTTTTAACATATGTTACTCACAGGTGCTGCTTCAAAGGACTGAAAACACAGAAGAAAGTCCATCTGCTGAAATTTGTGAACAGGTAATACTCTAGCTACTCATATCTTAACCCTCCTGTCCTAAAGCCAACAACACATACACTATCTATATCTATCTAATGGCCGCAGCCGAGATGCTGTTCACCATGTAGCGCCAAATGTCCCTGTTTGTCATTAAGTTGGGGGTGTCAGATGGATCCTTCTGGATGTCTCGAGCAATCACATCAATGTAGGTAAAGGGGCGACGACCCCTGTTTTGGCACGGTAACTTCCAACATGTGACGTCTGAGACTACTTGATCAATCGCACGATGACAGTTACCGGCAAATCGTGCACGGCGTTGGCAACAGAAGACGAATTGTCGGGATATCTCCATATATCTGTGCTTTGGTCTTGTTGCTACCACCCAGGTTGTTTTGTACTCGCATAAGAAGCTTTGTGTAGTTGCCATCCCGTCTATCCCTGTAGCTCTTTCTTCTCATCATGGTCCAGGTCTCAGATCCATAACCCGGATCCTCTCTACACAGGCTCTAAGAATTTCAGCTTGGTTAATTTGAATACCAGCACTTGCCTAAGTGTTGTATTTTTATTGCAGGCATTCCAAGCTTGTCCTTTGAGTGACAGGAAGTCTTTCTTGCTTGTTGGCAAATAGACCCTAAGATACTGAAGTCCTTTGACCACTTTGAGTGGCTACCTATATGTTTTGCAGAAGGTTGATGATCATCTTCCCTCATTGACAGTCCATACTTCAATCTTCTGGCACTTCGATGTAGGCGCGACTTGTCTGCAGCATTCCTAAGTGTTGTTAGGAGATCTGGTGGGCACCACATACAGATCAGACTGTTAGAGCTAGATCATCTGTCAAGGTCTGTGAGATACTTACTTTGGTGACGTCTAGAACGCTTGGGTTTGATGGTGAGGTCCTTTGGTTCGTTCATGCATGTCAAGACTCTGTCTGAGGAATTAATCAACCACGACTACAAGAGATAGGAGACGAGTAATCTCTTGGAGAATTCCAGTAGTTGTTAATAACTCCTTTGTGGGCCCACCCATAGTCTGCACCCAGCTTATGGTCTCATACATGGCAATTGCCTTGAAGGTCTCATCTGGGACACACCAAACCGTAGTTTGGCGAGATATGCAGCATTACATCACGGTTTTACAACTGTCAAAAACCTTGGAAAATCTACAAACAACAATTGAACTTTTCTCTTGGAAGTTCTCAACTTTCTATGAAATCCTTCTGAGGGCAGTATCTGAGGTAGTTGTGTTTATCTGCCTTTGCGAAACCGTTCTGGTTCCGTCTGAGAAGGGGATCTATGTGGGAGTGATTCTGTTGAACAGCATGGAGTTGTAGATCTTAGAGCCAGTGGTGACAGTGGTGATTCCTCTGTATTTTTGGGGTGTTGGAGGCGCCCCTTCCTTGGTAAGGAATGATGAATGAAGTTGAAAGCCATCTGGTTTGTTTCCCATGTCGGTTGTTGTTACAAAATTCAACAATGATCATGGAATAGTGGATTCTTCAGATTACTGCAGAATGTTGTCGAGACCAGGTTCTGGTGTTGTTCAGTTTCTTCAGCAAATCTGAAGCTCCTCTCTAGTGAAAGGTCCATCTGAAGGGGAAGGGTGTCTGCTACATCTGTATTAGAAAGGTTCATCAAGGTTAGTGTTATTCTGACTGGCTTGCCAAGTTAAGAACTAAAGTGCTGAAACCACGTGTCAAGGCGCTCTTCAGTTGTTTCAACTTTGATTCTATAGTTGGGGTGGCCTTCTTATCGGTCAGCTCCTCAAGGCCTCCCAGGCCAGGATACCTTCGATAATCTTCTTTCTTTGGTACCACATAAGTTATGAATATTCGAATATAGTCGAGCACTATGGCGTCATAAGTCAGGCAATGTCTAAAATACTGTATATTGGGTGGGATAATTGGCTATTTTAAGATTTTACTGGCTCGCAAACATTGCTATAGCACTACAAAACCCTATGTCTATAAACTGGTCATTTTATGTTGCCTACACTGTTTTTTAGATTGCCATTTGCGCCTGACAGATTTTATGATTCCATTCGTATGTCATCCGAGGCATTTTGGTCTCTCATTTTGGTTATCATTGGAATAGGAGGACCTAAGCTATCTCATGACATATCACAATCAAAGATCTGGTGCTTCTTATGTCGTAGTAGGAATGTTGGTACTTAGGCATACAAAATTGTTTGTTTGGGTAACCCGACCGACCCTCGACAACCTGCCGCTTTTTTTTTCAATTTCAAACAACAAAGAAAAAAAGAATACTTCCCGATCGACCCAAATATTTTTTTTTTTTTTCCAACCAGTGCTGTTTTTTTTTTCTTCTAAACTTGAGGACTTCAGTAACACTGATTGTTAAAACGTGATTTTTTTTTTCGATTTGGAAACACGAAAGACTTTCATAGTGTTTTTATTTCACTCGCAAAATACGACGCCACGGGCGCAGCCTGCCTGTATGCCGCACACGTTCTTATGGGTTCCCCTACAGCGAAAGGAATTTGCATCTGGTTGAAAATGGCAGCGCCCAGTATCCGACAGGACGAGTGTGGCTCGCATGCATTTTCTGTTGCAATCAGGGGACGGTAGTCATAGTCAATTTCGGGTGTTGAGAAGACTCAGCCTTATTTGGTCCATGGAACCTGTGTTCAAGAAGATCTGCAGGAGTTGTCTAACGGAAAATGAGCGTTACGCAACCACAAGTTTTTTTATCCTTATCCCCACCTCCTATCCAAGATCGTCATTTACCTTAATTGTACCCCGAACCGGATTGGTCTTCTTTTTTGCTTAAAAGTGAAAAAAGCATTTGAAATCTTGTAGCATCAGAAAAGGTTTGCTAGGAATTGCAAGACCACAATAAAAGATGAACTTTTTACCAAGAAACCCTTTTTTTTTTTAACGAAAAATAAGTTTCTCGAACGAAAAAACCTGTTTCTCGAACGAAACAAACTGGTTTCCCGTCTCGAACGAAAAACCGGTTTCCTCGAATCGAAAACCTGGTTTCTTTCGAAGAAAAACCTTTTTGGGTTTTTTATCGGGAAACCCGTATCTCCTCGAAATTCGTCAATTTTTGTTTTGTCGATAGAGAAAACAGTTTTTCGAAACTTGACTTATCCATTCGGAAAACCTGTTCTTACGATGGAGTAAGCAGGTTTTTAAGATTAATTTAGCCAATTTGAAAAACCCCAGGTTCGTGTAGCGAAAATCTTGGTTTTTAACAAACTTGTTATTTCAATTGTGAAACCTGGTTTCTCAATTGAAAACCCTGGTATCTCTATTGAAAAAAAGAGGTGTTTTCAATTTGATATTCAAAGCTTTTTCGAAAACTTGGTTGCTCGATCGAGAAACTAGGTTTTTTTATTTAAAAAAACGGGTTTCTCGAAAACTTGGTTTCTCAAAATCAAGAAACTAGGTTTCTCTATCGAAAAACCTGCAAGAAAACGTGATCAGGAATATTCTTTTGAAAACTTGATGATCAAATATTTTAAAAATGGTTTCAAAAGTACTTTTGCCAAGATGTTTCTTTTTTCCTTCTTTTTTTCGTTCAATTACCCTAGAGTACACTATTACTGTTGTACTTGATAATTATGCTCAAAGATTGCAACAAGCACAAGATCATCTGCAGATTACTAAAGATCACATTTGGCATTTCTGTATTATGTGATAGGAGTCAGCAAATGTATGCAAATGATATACTATTTTGACATAGTATTTCTGTATGTTTTCAGCGGAATTCCGATGTGGCAGTAGATATAGTCCCCTATAGTTATAGTCTGAAGAATCGTAAGTGGTAGGATTAATAGTCCGGGGATGTGCATAACTAGGAACTATATAGTACATCTGACTATTTTTACAAGAATGTTATTCTTTTAAGGAAGAATTAAATTTGAGGTGGACTATCAGTCGTCAGAAATAAGAGTCTCTCTCCGAATGTGAGCGGACTATCAGTTCTTTGGAGTTAATGCACTCTAAGAGGTGGACTGTCGCTCCTTAGGGAATACTTTCACTCTAAGCCACTCTAGTCCGCTAGGAAATATAGTCATGTTAAGCTATATAAAACCGAACAACATTAAAGTAAGGACTGCTCTTCCCAGGAACAAGGATTCACAGGGTGGAGACCACTGACAATAGAAGCAATGGTCCGGAGGACCACTCGGTTTTGTAATCCGGTTAGGGATAGGGAAAACGGTCCGAAGGACCTTGTCCCTAAGAGCCCCAGTTCCCGAGTTTGTATTATTGATTTCTCGTTAGGAGACTGGCCTGAACTTTCTAAATATCCTTTATCGTAGCTAGCGTTTCTAAAAGAAAACGGAATGAATATCAACAGAAAACAATCCACTTGAAGGGGTGCATGACCACATTTTAAAAATGAATACCATAATAAACATATTTACGACCCCGTTTTTAATGACTCTCTAAGTTTCTGTACTCTCTTTGTGGTAGGGTTTTCGAAGGTTATCCAATCATTAGAGAAGATATGAAAGAAATCAGAGGCAAAATGGATGGAGGAAGTAATGTTTGAATGTTTGCGTAGCTGCAAATCATGCAAAAACAAAAGAAAATGGCAGTACATCTGTTAAAGCTAAAGAAAACGGCGGAAGTGTACTGTGAACTCACCAGAAAACCCACATTAAAATGAAGACATTACTGGGATCTCTGCACAGCGGGACCAATGTTTGGAAAGCTCCGAGGGTATGTGATGAATTTCTTTATAATATTTAAGAGTGCCTAATCCAAAAGTAACATTTTAACATTCCAAGAATGGCAATAGACCGAAAAATGTTAAATCTGCTAGGACGCATTTCCTCTCATTACAAAAGTTTTATAGTCAGCCTCTCAGACATAAACGGAGGGGAAAGGGTGTTCACTTTAGTGGAAGTGGTTTCTGAGACTAAAATTTTCCGGGGAACACGATTCCCACCGGCCGTTTTTTGAAAAAAATGTGCCCAAAGTGGTTTTTTTTCCGGGGGGTGCATCCCATTTTGGGGTCCGAAATTTAATTTCAGTATTATGTGGCCAATGTTGTAATTTTGGTGTGCATTTTATAGTTTTCAGCCCATTGACAACTCGATTGCAAGTATTTCAAAATCCCAAATGGCTTGCCGGATGCTGAAAATTCAAATGGCCGCCCAAAAATTACACTTTCTAAACAAATGAGAATATGACAATTGTTTGTCCTAGAATTTTCTAATGATTTAGTGTCAATTTAGATGTGTTTTTAGATGTGTTTGGGTACAAAGAATACATTTTGTTTCAAAAGTCGACATGGTGTCCAAACAGAAAAACCCAAAATGGCTGACCATTGAAATGAAGCATAATTTGGCCAAAGTATATTATGGAAATAAAAACCACCCAAGCGTTGAAAGTTAAGGTATGTTTTTCTATTCGCTCAAATACTTCTGAATATCAGCAAATTACAACCAGTTTTGAATATCCCAAAATGGCTGGCCGTTTACATCAAAATTCAAAAATTTTTTAATTGGTTTAATTAAAAGTCAACTTTTGACCAAATGATCATTTCACATGTCAGTTGATGCCATTGATTAAGCTTGCCCTATGCAGTTGTAGCCCAATTCATGTTGGACCCCTCAGACAGTGTCTTCGTGCCGCGAGTTGCCTATAGCATCCGGCGACGGAACACTCACATATGGAATGATATGGGTGTAAGGCTGGCGCTTCCAAACTCGGGCATTCAGTGAAAGAGGACGTGAAACAATGGGGTTCTTGGGTGAGAGAGGGGGGGTGAGAGACATTCGAATTGCCCAAAAAAGTGGTTTTCAGGTGACAATTTGCTACATCTGCCCAAAAAAGGGAGTAATTTGTGTGAAAGTTTGCAAAAATGTTCTGAAAAAAATAGAGGTCCTTGGGCAATAATATTTCCCAAAATTGTTTTTTAAAATTGGGGGGTCTTCGGTTGCCAGTGGTAAGATTTG
The DNA here is from genome assembly GCA_023653785.1 of Ophioderma brevispina. Lineage (NCBI taxonomy): Eukaryota > Metazoa > Echinodermata > Ophiuroidea > Amphilepidida > Ophiodermatidae > Ophioderma > Ophioderma brevispina. The sequence continues at coordinate 9,908 of JAMKCH010068346.1, forward strand.
CCAAAAAAATGGGGTCTTTGGGTGACCTTTTTTTAAACGGGGTCTTGCAGCGACAACGATGCTGAAAAGTGGGTCTTTCAAGAGCCTTTACATAGCATACGCTTCACCTCCAAAGTTTTTTGGAGTGTGTCTGATATTAATATAGCATTTAATTATTCATGCACATTAATATGATTTGAACGGGGGATGGTATTTCTTGTTCCTATATTCATACGGGCCAAATTCAATCTACTCTGGAAGAAATCGCAATTTTTGTATTTTTCACGTCCGAAAATACAAACACAGGGGGCGCGTGATACAAACTTTTGCTCATAACATCAAAAACGAACTGTCAGAATAACTGGAAATTTTGAAATAACTTCTCGGCGGATATCTAGAACAGCAAACTTACATTAGCAATGTTTTCACATCTAGCATAACGATCAAAAAGATAAGAAAAACAACACTCGCAATAATGATAATTTTGCACGAAATTATTTTGTCATTTTGGGATGGAATTTTGAAGTTCTGGATAATCCAGCAATATTATGTTTTCTGACTTTGTGGACCACCCAAAACATACAAATAATCAGGGGGGCGCCAGGGAAAATCATAGGAGGGGCGAACACATCATAGGGCGACGACGACCGAACGAAACAGTACAACATGTTAACGCATTTTGGTTAAAAAAACCTAATTTCTGTGCAATTTATTGCATAAAACCCATGTGTTCCCTCAATTTTTGAAACTCGCGGGGGGGTTAGGCCGCCCCTACCACCCTCCTGGCGCCAACCCTGCTGAAATTAATTCATGTTCACTAGCATATGTAGTAAATTACCAACCTTTGTTGAAACGGACTTCTCACTCACAATTCCATTAAAAAAAAAAAGGTTCACCACTGTCATTTCAAAGACCCAATTTGTGTTGGAAAAATTTCACTCAAAAAGACCTCTATTTTTTATGAGCAAATGTTTCTATTATGCTGCCCATAGGCGCTGTGTGTTGTTATTTCTGTCCATTGACGGACAGAGCTACAAATGCAAATTCTTCCAGATAGATGGAATTTGATTAGGCACACACAGGGGGGCGGATCCGGATATGAAAAACGTCAAAATACCGGTGGCTAAAGGCTGAAAACTTGTCCCAAAAATGGGTGATTTGCAAGATTGTGAAGAATTAAACCAGGAAGGCGACACCCCCTCCCCCCATCCCGAGATCCGCGCCTGCACACACACCATATTATAGGCCAAGATTCACGTTGGAATGAAAATCTAAACTTTCTTTAGATATCGGTAAAGACGTGTATGGCCTAGTGGTTAGTGGTTTGAGCGTTCGCCTCACAGTCTGGAGGTCGCAGGTTCGAATAGTGGGACGGGTCTACTCCCTTATTGTCAGATGTCGGGCATTTAAGAACTGATAAGTAAGTGGGAAGTAAACATGCGGAGACACCAGAAGACTACCCCCTCTGTAGCTTCGCTGTACTGGCAAACGCATTGCATAGGGTTTATGGAAACGGAGATAGGGCGCGCCTTCTGCGCCATTTTATGAGGGGCCAAGAGGCGGAGGATACAAAATCAGTGGGTAACAGGCGGGGGCAATGCAGAGGTGCCACCCCGACGACTTTGGTGGGAAAAAAAAATTTGCAAAAAAATTATGCTAAATCAGCATTTTTTAGCCTTTGACCGGGAAAATTGGGGCCTTTTGACCCCCCTGAGAGGGGAAAATTTCCCAAGACTGAGAACATTTGCCCCCCTTCAGAGCGGGAAGGCCCGTTACGCCACTGCCACAAAAGGCACTTTAGGCTTTAACTGGTCATTGAATGAGAATATATGTTTGCCCTTTATATAGGAACAAGGACATACGATGCTTGTGCACGTATTTTATGCTACTGAAATAATATCATGCTATGTTGCTATTAGAGGTAACGCGTAGGCCTATGTAAAGCTCTTAAGACCCACATTTTCAGCATTCGTTGTCACCCAAAGACAAAATTAAAACACCGGTTCAGCCAAAGACCCTTTTTTGCAAAGATCTTACACCTCTTAAACAAAGAAGAACATCCAATTTTTGGCAAAGAAAAAAATTATTTGCCCAACAAAGAAAGACCTAATTTTTTAGAAAATTTGCAAAACTCTTCACAAAAGACACCATTTTTGGGAAGATTAGCAAATAATTGTCACCCAAAAACTCTAATTTTGAGGGCCAATTTGGATGTCTCTCACCCAAAGACCCCCATAGTTTGCGTATCCTTCTATCACTGAGTGCTATGAGTTTGGAAGCCTCAGCTTACACCGATATAAATTTAACCGAGGAAGCTATAGGATCGTGCACGGAAAGAATTGTCTGTACTGAGGGGTCAAACTATTATTGGGCCCCACCTGGGGGAATACTCCCACTTTAGAGGTGACGCTAGGACTATGTAGGCTGCTCTTAAGACCCACATATTCAGCCTCGTGTCGCCCCAAAGACCCCATTCATTTAAAAAAAAGTTACCCAAACCAAAGACCCCCATTCATTTTTTGGCCACAAGGCAAAAAAAATCTTACCACGTCACGAAAGAAAAAGAAAAGAAAAATAGAAAAAGAAGACCCATTTTTTTTCGGGAAATTTTGAAAGAATATTTTGCCCCCACAAAGACCTCTATTTTCAGAAAGTTCTTGCAAACTTTCACCCAAACACACCAGTTTTCGGAAAGGGATTAGCAAATTTGTTCACTCGAAAACCAACTTTTTTGGCAATTTCGGATCGGTCTCTCATCCCAAAGACCCCATTTTGTTTCACGCCCTCTGTCAACTGAATGCCCGAGAGGAGTTAGGAAGCGCCAGCCTTACACCCCCAATAACATATAAATAACATTTCATATTGTGAGGGTTCGTCACGGGAGGGCTTATAGCGCTCCCGCCCGAAAGGGGGGGGGGGACACTGTACTGAGGGGGCGTCAAACTATTATTGGGCTACAACTGCCAGAGGCACCCTGAAAATGATTCATTTGTGTCAGCAAAAAAAAGTGACATTTTGACGCCATTGTGAATTTTGAGGTACACTGGCAGCCATTTGGAAATTCAAAACTTTTGCAATTTGCTGGACATGTCAAGAAGTATCTAGAGATTATAAAAAATGAACATACACTTAAGTTCAAACGAAGGGGGTTGGTGTACTATGCCATAACTATACTTTGGCTAAATTATGCGTCATTTCATGGGTCCACCAAAAGCCATTTGGATTTTTTTATTGGACGTGCCATTTTTGATTTTGAAAACGACAAAAGTGTATTCTTTGTACAAAACACATCTAATTGACACTAAAATCATAGATAATGCTAGTACACAGTGTCATATTCTAATTTAGTTAGAAAGTTAATTTGGGCGCCATTTTGATTTCTGGAATACGGCAGCCATTTTGGATTTGAAATGATTGCAATCGATTTGTCAGGGCTGAAATACTATAAATGCCACACCAAAATTACATAATTGGCCACCAGGATACTGAAAACTTATTAATTTCGGACCCCTAAAAATGGGGAGCTGAGCCACCCAAGGAAAAAGCACATGTGGGAACATTTTTTCAAAAAAAACGGCCGGTGGGTTGGGATTCGGGTTCCCCGGAAAATTTTTAGTCCAGTATGGGAAACACTCTCAGACATAAAGTGAACACCCTTTCCATCCGTTTATGTCTGAGAGGCTGACTATTAGCCTACGTTTCCTTCATCCCTGAGAAAGGGTTTGGGTTGTAAACAATTGAAAATGTTAAAGGTAGGTGACCCCGTCATCTAAGAATTAATCGTACCCTCAAATTAGTCATAGTGGGTAGAAGGGGTGGTGTTCGTGAACCCCCTGAAATAAACTTCTGAATCAATGTCACTATATCAGGAAAAATACGTTTAGGTAGAAAAACGATTAGGATGTTTAAAAAAAATCAAAAAGTGTCCCACGTATCATGTTTATGCAAATTTATGCAAATTAGTATCCGCCATTACAGAAAAATACAATTTCGGATATATATCAGCCAATACTGTTGATAAATGAACAAATGAGGCAACTGGACCTATGTTTCTAGGGTTCAAAGACCACAGATTGGAAACCATTTTAAAAAATTACCAGATGTCCCCATGCTGACCGTCGTACGTAAGATGCAATAGGGTCGCCATTAGCTAAAAAAATACAATTTTCGATATATCTCAAACAATACTGTTGATAAATGAACCAAATAAGGTGACTGGACGTATGTTTTGAGGGTCAAGATCAAGATGGAACCATTTTGAAAAATTACCAGATGTCCACATGATGACATGAAATGCAAAATTAGGGTCGCATTAGCCAAACAATCCATATTTGGGCATAGATGGACAATATTGCCCTAACTGCCCAATAAGATGACGAGAAACATGTTTTAGGGTCAAGGATTAATTTCAAGGGCACTCATAAATTATTCATTTGTCATTTAAATGTTTCACTGCTAAATACTTAGACTATGCAAAATAGGGCCTTCAATGTCGATAGTCTCGATTTGTGGGTAATTTTTAACGAATAGAAACGTTGCTGGGCAAGTAAATTTAGCACTTATTAATTAATACTTGTAACATTTCTCTTAAATTCAAGGCATGGAAGATACAAGACTAATGCGAGACTAAGATACTGTGTGGTTATCATGCCGAAAAGCAAAGTGAAGAACAGAATCTCGACAGTCTCCAATGACTCTACGCCAAACAATTGCAAGCGGTGATATCATAGGTTTCTGGTAATTTTAAAACCGTCCTCAGTATATTAAAGATACAGGAGAAAGAAAAACTTTACTTGCCAAAGGACGTTTTTAAAATCAGTACAAAACATTTAGACTCACAAATCTGTACCATAAATACTTTTTAAAAAGTATGAACATGATTAAGCATAGTAGTAGTTAAGTATTTTCCACCCTCAGTAAATTAAAAGGAAACTGCAGGATGATAAAGATTGGAGCAGCTTCATATAGAGTGACAACTCCGGCAATCATATAAGTCACCATATCGCATGCTATCAGTCTGTGATCAGATTACCTAAACTGTGATCAGCAAAAAACTCTGAACTTGAAGAGTTGGAAGTCATCGAGCCTGGGGAGGATGAATACAACCGGAAGTAATAGACTTCACAGAGGCATACCCCCCCACCCCGTGTAGATTGGCCTTCGGTTGAGACCCATCTTTGCCGTGACAAAGTAGAGATTAAAGGCGTTACCCACAAAGTCTACTCCTCTTAATACTAATAATAAAAATAAAATAACTGGTTTATTTAATCTCGTATCGTAACCGGGAGGGCTAAATGTGCCAGAGAACATAAAGCAACACTAATCAAACAGAAACAATGCAATTTCAAGCAGCAGTAGCAGCTTAATCATGCGCCATGTGGCAACATTCCAACAAACAATCAAACACAAATACAACAGAAGAGAAGTGAAAGTCTTATGGTTCCTTTGCCCATATCAAATGAACATGAAGAGAGTGGTTTAATTCTGAGTTTAACCAATATCACTTATACAATCAAATCCAGAATTGGGTACCTTGAATAAATCCAGCAGTGGCCCCACCGAGATTTGAACCGGGACTTGGGTACCAAGGCAAGCTCCCTAACCATTAATAGACCACGCCATTCTTATGGAAGAGGAAAGGGAGCAAAGTGAATCACGGACCCAGAAAATGGGTCTGTTTTTCAACTTATCGAGAGTGTCAAGATGTAGCTCTCCTTCGTTAAATTCCCAGGCTTTCCATGAGGCCATAGACCTTCATTGGCCTCTAACACAGTCGACGACTTAGAACTGGCGTCTGAGAAATTCATAACTGCTGACCATATCCGGTACTTCTGCATGGTAATAGCTTGTAAAGACGACTTAAGATAAGCGCAACGTTTAAACATCTATGGGCATTACCTGTACCGTGCAGTGTCAGAGGGACAATGGAAATCAGTCTCATATATATATGTTCCAAAGCAAGCATCTCGCCATGATTCTGCACCGGTTTGGCCACTCTGACAGTTTATGTTTTTGTTTTGAGTTAAAAACAGCCCTAGCCAAGGCCCTGGTCAAAGAATCAACATAGGCCTCAACATGGACCTCAAATTATGACAGAAGACAACATCATATTCCACTTGGAAAATGGATAACTTGAATAAATCTCTACTAATGTCCATGGCAGCAACATTGTCAACAGTGCTGCAGGGATCACGATAGGCTTACAGGAAGTGCAAACGGAGTCGAAAGCCATAAGACAATAATTCTTCCGGGGTAGATAAGTTGCAGGGTCAACTTAGCTTGAAAGTCAACACACCAGAAATTCCTCCACCAATTCACTCCACGCGAATTGGCCCAAAGTTTCCTGATGGCTCATCATTCACACCATTTTTTGAGAATGACACGATCTATATATACTACCATATGCAAGAATATTTTGTATGGCTTTTTATCAGGTTTATTGGCAGCAAGGCAAGATGCCCGTGCCTGGATTATGAGCCTTCATCTCTGCAACTTGGACTCCCCACCCAGAAAATCATAACTCGAGGGTCTATGGACTCATTGAAAACCTGCAAAATATCGCGACGAAGGAGAGCAACACCTTGACACATGTCAATGTTTCCAGGAGTGTAAGCTTGTGCAATAGCTTCAGAAACAGTTATTCTCAAAATGCAACTGCATTCTTTTTGTGGTGATCTACCTTTGTAAAGGAGATATGGTCTTTCATTGGGTCCTTCTGTAGGCGTTTCAGCAGGTTCTCAGAGCGATAATTTTCGTTTTCATATCTCTCTTACACACACACACACACACACAAAAGCAAGGGTAACAAAGATAACAGCAAGATCTCACTCTATTTGAAGATATGAGATCCAATATCCTACAAGACTGTACCAAATGCTTTCTGGTTGGCAGCTGCCATACGAACATAGTCGTTCTATTTGCCTCCTTGATTTTATGCTACAATATGGATAGCACATGACGGATGCATCGAAGACCGAATAATCCTTTTCTTCACGTTTTTCGGACGTTTTCTTTTTGGCTTGATTACAATATGTCACTGTCTAAGTGTTACATTAGTCTTTAATTATTGCACACATTGAATTAAAGAGAAAATGCTTTTGTTTTTAAAAGTATTTAATGAGTACAGATTTGTAAGTCTAAATGTTGATAATTTTGTTTTGGGATGATTTTAGAAACGCCTTTGGCCAAGTAAATTTTTTCTCCTGCAGTTCCTTTAAATTTACTGAGGGTGATACAAAATGGATATCACACTTGCATGTTGGCAGATAGTCATTGGATACTGTAGAGTTCTGTCCTTCACGGTTTCTTTTCGGCATGGTAACAACACAGTATCTTAGTCTCGCATTAGTCTTGTATCATTGCATACCATGAATTTAAAAGAAATGTTACAAGTATTATCTGGATCTGGATTGGTTAACTCCAGCAAAACGGGGTCCCATCACGCTAGAGTATTATGTATAGATGTGCAAGTCTAAATTTACTTGGCCATCAAAGTTTCTTACAATTACCCCCAAAATGAGACTATCGACATTGAAAGCCCTAATTTGCATATTCTTAGTATTTGCAGGTGAACATGTTAGTGACACATGAACATAAATTATGAGTACCTTTTAAATTATCCTCGACAATCAAAACATAGGTCTCATCATCTTATGTGGGCAGGTATGTGGAATATTGGCCAAGATATACCCAAGTATGGATGTTTAGCTAAATGCGACCCTAATTTGCATATTATGTCCTCATGGAAATATCTGGTAATTTTCAAAATGGTTCCATCTTGATCTTTGACCCTCAAAACATAGGTCCAGTCATCTTATTTGTTCATTTATCAACAGTATTGGTTGAGATATATCGAAAATTGTATTTTTAGCTAATGGCGACCCTAATTTGCATATTACGTCATCATGGAGACATCTGGTAATTTTCAAAATGGTTCCATCTTGATCTTTGACCCTCAAAACATAGGCCCAGTCACCAGTCACCCAGTTTGTTCATTTATCAACAGTATTGGCTGAGATATATCGAAAATTGTATTTTTCTGTAATGGCGATACTAATTTGCATAAATTTGCATAAAAATGATACGTGGGACACTTTTTGATTTTTTAAACATAGTTAATCGTTTTCTACGTATTTTTCTGATATAGTGACATTGATTAGAAGTTTATTTCAGGGGGGTGCACTAAATGATGGCGGTGGTACGTCGAAATGAGGGTAACTCGGGTTTGTATGAATCCTTTTGTTTATAGAACCTGCTCTTTCCAGTTACCCTTTCGTTTACAACAAATGTCGTAAAGATTTTTTTTTTATAAAACAAATAGTTCTTTTTATTTTGGACGAGTCTGTAGAACTCTTACTTAACCAAAGATCGGCAAGTCCACACGTGACCGAAATTTATCCCTCCCACCACAATGACAAAACAACCAATCTAGCGAAAGTGGAAACATTATTTTTGGTAAGTTTTTTCCACAAACCTAACCAAAAATAATTTTTCTACTTTTGCCAGATTGTTGCGTTACAAGCGGGTAGGGGCCAACCAGGTAACCTTATACTTACCGTGCAAATCGCAGTCCATTTGCTTCCATCGTAAATCTCTAAGTCTAAAATAATAGATTAAAGTTTTGCGTCAGAAGTGGAAATCGACCTTTAGATCACAAGACAAGCGCCTGCACGCACGCCACGCAACTCGAACCGGATTTTTTTGGTATACTTAAATAAATCGGAATAAAGCGCACACATAACATAATCTTTTTGATTGACGAGGTTACCTGGTCGGCACCTAGCTATTATTTATGTTTTCTCAGGGGGGGGGGTATTAAATTTCGTTCACGTGTGTGACTTTCCGAAGAATGGGCCAGATACTTAAAATGTTTAGTTGTTATAGATTATGGGTTATTTACAAGTCCTCGGAATCACAAAAATGCAATCCTTGTCCAATGTCATTTTAAGCTCTCTTTTAATACTCTCTTTTTTCCTAACACCTCAATGTGAAGATGAAAGAAGTTTAGCAGCAAAGAGGAGACAGAGGGTACTGAAGCAAGCTTGCAAAGTCCAAGGAACGAAGGTAACTAAAAAGTGCATAATTCATTTAGCACGGAATGTTTAAAGTGATAAACCTAAGTAGATAATGTCGAAGAGGTTATCTCGCGTAAAATTACTATCCATATTGTTTCTGACAGTCTTATCATAAATATGGTATACAAACCTTAAACCCGACCTTAATCCCAACGCGACATCTAACTCATACTCTATGCTGACACGTCCGTTGCCTATTGGACTAAGGCATTGTGTGTTTAACATGAGCGGTACTTTTCAAGTATGGCAGAATAGGATATGCCTTGGTCAGCTAAAATAATGAACGGGTATGGTGTATGATTTCATATAGGCTTATTGGCCTAAAACAGTAATTCCACTAATGAAATGTTAAAGTTCGGCTTACGTTCGGATTCCGATCCAGAATCACCGCCCTCCGTTAGCTTGATGAGAATTTGATCAAACAATATTGTAATTGTCTCAATATAATGACTATTGTGGTAGCATTCTTTTGCCGATATAATTATTTTGTAGAGCCTTCGTAACAGCTAAAGAGTTTTTTAATTTATTTGATCTTGGAGTCTTTGTACCACACCGGATTATCTCAGTCATTCTTGTCCAGGTAACTTACTCACAAGGCACAAAATACCATTTACATTTTATATACATTTGTTAAAAACAATTATAGGGAGTGTTCATAATACTCTGCTAGAGGGTTGGAGAATTCGTGGGGGGGGGGGATTAGGAATTTTTTAGGTCCCAAAAAGGGAGATCAAAAAATTTCCAACTGGTATTAAGGGGATCAAAAAATTTAAGGCATTTTTGCGCAATTCAAAACATAAACTTTACCAAAGTATCATTATTTAATTATCCAATTTGCAATTTTGGGAACATCAACTTGAAAATGTGTCTTGAACACCGAATATTACAAGGGTTCCGCGCTCACTCCCATATAATCGGTGCCATGTCCACATTGTGGCCACCCTACTCTTTCAGTCCAGACCTTTGTGAATGCAATGTAGCTAGGCTATCTACAACCAGCCATATTTTGTTTCCAGATTGTTTGTTAAATTGAGGTTTTATCGATCGGGGTATGAACTCTCTACGAACGCTTTCATGCTACATTCAAAACAAAACCTTGCCTATTAAAATTTTACTTTTAATACCGTTAATGCCCATACCCAAGTATTATCATTTATTGTGAGCCACATTGGAAATTTGTAATTGTGTTATCATCTTTGCAAGAGAAAATGTATCTAGGAAAGCAACTGTTGCGAGGCTTCCGCGCTTAGCGCGGGAGGGGGACATCCCCTCCCACACCCACCCCCAGGGTCATCCCCAATAATTGTTCTCTTTTAAACAATTTTCCTAAGATCCCAACTTTACATTTGATTGCAGTAGGCTATTTTAAATATTTCCCCTCAATAAAATTTGTTTTAGAAAATTGAAAGAGTTTACAGAAATTGAGATATCCATGCACATGTATGCTTACATAATACAAATCTTACACATCAAGTAACACGATTAAGATTTTAATTTTAAGACCGTTGTTAAAACCTGGTATTTGTGGTGAACCATTTAAAAAAAATTAAAATGGTTCTCTCAATTTTGCATGAGAAAATACATATAATACAAAGTGAGTATTGCGAAGGGTTACGCGGTTTTTGTGAGAAGAGGCCCACTCCTTGCCCTTGGCAACTTGCTTGTCAATTTTTGCCTTTAATGGTCAGGGCCCCACCTATGAATAGGGATGGCTGGACCCACCCCTGGTCAGCCCACCTATAGGGATTCTGTACATGTCTCTGCAATTTGTCTTTTCTTTTTTGTCTGAGATATAAGGGGAGATAAAAAATTTTTAAGACCCTAAAAGGGGGGATCAACAAAATTTTCGAAGCTAAAAAGGGGATCAACATTTGTTTGATGTCCGAAGCTCCAACTTTTCCACCCCCACCAAAGTATTGATGAACACTCCCTTAATATATTTAGACATTGGAATATGTTTCGACGCAAACGCATAATAATCTATTTCAGGCCTTAACATTGCCCATAACAATAAGCCGATTGCCCATCTCTACTACTGCCAATGGTTAGGTTCCGCCTAATAAATTTGGATTTGGCGTGGTCCCTCTACATCATTGAATTGAATCATCTAGAGATGAATGGGAAGGGGAGCATATCGGATGATCCGAGGGTAACCATAAGAAATCCCTTTAATTTGTGGACATTTCGAAGAGCAATTTCACACCTTTCTTAAAACGTCACTGTTACAAAAACAAAGAAATTAACCTCTTATATTTTATTCAACAGCAAGACCGCTAGTGATTTCAACGAAAATTAGCCCATAGAAAACCAACAAATAAGTTTGATTTTCATCCTTAGCACATTTCAACAAACATATGATGTATTGTATAATAATACAATCTCACTTGATACATATTTTAAGTTAACCATTCTTATTTCTTGTAATATTGTACAGCAATTAGAATATAAACTGGTGAATATTAATTTGTTCAGAGAAAACAATAGAATTTTTTTGTTTTCAAATGTCACCCCTTCCCCTCCTCTACCCTCCAAACGCAAGAAATCCTTCGCACTTTATGTAATTTAGAGTTATAGTCATCACTCTGCAAAATGGCATCTTGCGTGGGAGTCATATTTGAAAAAAAAAATATTATTGGAAAGGGGTCATATTTGAAAAAAAATATTAGTATCAAGGAAGCGAATTGCTACCAAGAAAAGCTTGGGCACTTGGTTAAGCATTTTGGCCATTAATATAAAACACACCTTTACCATTACCACCACTGCTAAATAAAAAAAAAACAAATAAAATCTATTGAAAGAATTAACAGTTTTTCCTGAAATTGAATCTGATGGATGCCAGACGAAAAACCATGAGCATTTTCGAAGAAACTCAACAAAATCAAAATACTAAAACAGTAAAAACTTGTCTCGGGGGATAACCCTAGCAGTAATCCTAGGGTATCCTAAAAATCCTATTTCGAAAATGTCAGGTGACAAAAATAATCTTCATTTATATTTCCAGCAAAAGTACAAGAAGAATTTACTGATGATGGAAACGATTCTGCAGCAGTTGAAGATGCAGGAATTTGTGAAGCAAGTCTAGAAGGTGCAACAAGCGAAGATAGTAACACGTCTGTAATGGAAGTGGAACAGAATGCACAGACTGATAACGATGAACTCACAGAGATCCCGGCAGAAAGCAACATAGAAGGTAGTATGTTTACTCCGATCATCCCACTTTTCCATCCATACATACCCACACCCAGGCCCGTACGCAGGAGGGTCAAACCTACACCTTTTGAGTGAACCCAAAAGGGGCAAAAGTGCACTTTTGGCAGTTTTTTTTAAAGGTCCAAGATCTAGAGAAAAATCATTCAATCATGACGATGTCAGATCAAGTCACTTCAATATGTCAATCTGCCAATTTTCACATTCGCAATCTCTCTCGTATCAGGATGTCCATAGACCAGAACACTTGTCATGCTGCGGTTCGTGCCTTAATCACATCCCGGCTTGACTACGCTAACTCGCTGCTTTTCGGATTATCGGTTAAAGACTGTAATCGCCTCCAACGAATTCAAAACCGAGCTGCCAAACTCATCTTCCGTGCTTCAAAGTATGACCATGTCATACCTCTCATCAATGATCTCCACTGGCTCACAGTTCAAAATCGTATCACGTTTAATAGTGGGGGACGTAGTGAACAGATCTTAGGTGAGTGGGCAAATCCGGATAAAATGGACTTTTGGTAACAAGTACTTTGTACATTGATAATCACAAAAAGTTGATGGAAGCACTTGCCACACCCCTTTCATGGCCCCCAGCTTGGATTTCAAGGTTACACAGGGATAACATTTTTAAAAAATATTCCGATTATGTTGACAACGCACACCATGATGTCTGTCTGGTTACAGGATTACAAAAGGTCTAGTTTATACTACCTGCGACTTATAATTTAGGATTTTTGGGTTAAAAACGTAAAATGGTAAAAAAGTCAATTTTGGTTTGTAAGGGTTCAAAAAATAAAGTTGCTCCAATTTGTAAAATGTGGTTCAAATGTTGGGTTAGATCAGAGAATGAAATAAGGAATAGTTTTGACTATCTTACGTGTTCTGGTTATTAACCAAAAAGTCAACAGCTATTAGATTCTATATTGACCTGTGAACTATTTGTTGGATAACGTGAAAACTAAGCATAACAGATAGGCAAACTATTCTTATTTCAATCCTTTAAGCTAGGGAGACAATTTGACCACCTATTAACGAATCAAAGCACTTTAAACTTTTGACCCATGTACACACCAAAAATTGCTTTTTTTTTCCCCCCAAAAACATTTTTACAGTTTTTACCCCATAAACTAGGAAATTAAGCCATAGGTAGTGGAAACTATACCTTTTTGGAATCCTTGTGACCAGACAAACACCGTGGTGGGCCTGATAACACATTCAGAACATTTTAAATTTTGACCCCTGTATAACCTTGAAACCCAAGCTGGGGGCCATTAAGGGGTTGGCAGGCTTTCCATCAATTTTATGGATATCAATGCCTAAAGTACTTGGGTGCAAAAATTCACAATTTTTATCCGGAAGCGCACACTCTTACATTACAGTCCCCTGCTATAAACTCTTGACTCTGGTTTACAAATGCATCACGACTCTGTTGCCTCCATTTAATCTTACGAACACTCATTTCACGTTACTCGCCACCTAGAACTTGCGCTCTGCCTCCGATAAAAGACTTCTACAAGTTCCACGAGTACTCACACTTTAATCTGGCGACAAAGGTCTTCTATGCTGGTGCTGCTCAGCTCTGGAACAATCTCCCTCAAACATTAGGCCATTCAAGCTCACTGGCTTCATTTAAACGCACGCTCAAAACTCATCTGTTCAATATTTAACTTTTTTTTTGTTCTTATTATGATCACCCTTGACTCTGTTTGTTTTTTATTGCTTTGTTAAGCGCTGTGATAAACTTTCTGAAGAGAGCGTATATAAATGCCTTCATGTATGTGTATGTATGTATAATATTCACTTTCAAAAATGTAAAAATGACAATTGTGAGCTTGTGTATTAAAGTTTATTCACATAAAAAGATATATGTATGGATGTATTATACATATTTGTTTTTGGGGATGGATCGTCTAATATTGGCATTGGCAAAGCCCCTGTGACATGAAATAAAAAGAGCTAAAAAGTATGTGAGTTTTTTTTTCATACGATTTATTATAAAGCAAAAACTTTAGTGTTCGTTTTTACGTTTAACCTAGGGAACAGATTTGTCTGAAGAAACTGAAACTACAATGACATGCTTAGGTGCACTGTAATTGCTTGCATACGTTATTAAACCAGTGCGATGTCTAAAATGGGATTTCTTTGCCGCCCGCCTGCAAATTTCCACGCAAATAAAAAATACTGTTGTTGTAATAAAGCAGAAGTCCAATATTTTATTAGGAAAAAAACAAACTGCAGCTTCGGTTCATGCCCCATTCATACAATTATGTGAGCGTACACACACCATCTGACCTCACACAGAGTTGACAAGTGGTTATGATTGATCGATACTGCTAATTGGTAGGTATTTGGCTTGTTAACTCAAGGTTTTTATGGACAGAGCAGCCGGAGCGAATGCCTCATCCCTTTAATTGGAGAGAACTGGACACATCTTCTGCCACTCGAGCGAACATTGGCGAGCGAATGTCGTGAGCGAATGTCTCTCGACTGAGAGAATTCTCTGGGAATATCGCCTTAGTGGAGAAGAATACTTTTGACGTGGGTCATAAATTTGGGTAGATGTCGTTTGCTGAGAAATGCTTACCTGTTTTCCCAGTATGCAGACCGACTCCCCCACTTTGAAGGTTCTCTTAACGATTCGGCGCCAAGCCAACCGTCAGCTAAAGGTCAATAAGTTGAAAAAAATACCGCTGTCTGACAGATAGTCAGTTCTTCCGATACCCCGTTATGCACTTGTATACAGAACGGGACGACACGAAAACATCTCATGAGGGCGCAATTACTTTGAATTAAATAACAAAATCCTTTAAAAAGGGAAAGAGCGGCCAAAGTTGAGAGTCCTGTTTTGTGATTTGTCTTTGTAGGCAGGGAGAAGTTATAGTATATTGGTACATACATATACAATCCTGCATATGCAGGTTCCTACATACACGGGTCCTACATAGGTACATAAATACCTGCAAATGGATGTACATAATATGCACATAACCCAGTTGGCGTAGCCAGGATTTTGTTGACGAGGGGGCACAGATTTGTGAATGTAACGACGCCTGTATTGTAACGACAAAAAATTTTTTCTCGGCTCGCTATACGCTGCGCCGGTTTGACCCCAAATTTTTTTAACGTCGCTCCAAATGCCGAGACGGAGAGGGGGGGGGGGGAGGGGATTTTGCACACGCAAAGATGCAAAGATTACTAATCGGGTAGTATATGTGACAAATTAAGCAGTTATTAGTAACCAATTTTTCATGAAGCTCTATCATGCACTTAAAAAAAAACAAAACTTACGCTTTTTGACAAATGTACCGAAGGACCGTTATGTACCGACCAAAACATCTCGGTCGGGGGGGGGGGGGGGCCCACGTGCCCTCACGTGATGATGAAGTATTTGCATAAGCAGGAAAATGTACCTATAGGTAAGGACATAAAGGGACATATGCAGGAATAATTACACAGGTGATTACGCATACAAATACATGCGTGCATACTTCGCAGGTATGTTGTATATATATGCAGGCATAGGCTACATAATGACAGGTACATACATGTGCAGGTATATGTGCGTACAATGCATGTGTAGGCGATCGATGCACAGGTAATGCATTAGGCAGGTAAATGAATATATAGGTATGTGCAGCAAATGCAGACATACGCAGGTAAATTCATACCTCTAGGCCTATATATGTATAATTCCTAACATGTGAAGTATATACACTACGCAGAAGACACATGAAGGTACATACACAGGTACAGCCATATGCAACCTTACATGACACAAAGAGGTACATGCATTGCAGGTAAATATGCCTACATGGATACACGAACATGTACATGCATGCTGGTACATCATACGCAAGGTACATACACCCTCACACATGACGTACATACATATGAGATATATAGGCCTCCAAGGTATACATGCACAGGTACATAAATGCAGGTACATCATACGACCAAAGTAGTACATACACCTCACAAGCCCCATGTCACATACAACATTACATATTACATAAACAGTCATAGGCCTATCTGGATGGGATACATGCACAGGTACATTTAATGCAGGGACATATACATTACGGTACGCACAGGTACATGTGCTCTCACACATGCACACATATACATACCATATTCCAAATATTTTATTAGCAAACTGCAATATAGACCTCCTGCAACATATGCCTATACAGAAACTACACGTTTCCCTCAATCAAGAGCAAAATCTGGCAACATGATATCATATGTCCGACAAATATCAGAAGAAATCTATACATAAAATGTTCTGTTTATTTTTAAACTCGAAAATGGATTTATTTGGAATTCGAACTGCTGAAAAGGTCAAAGGATAAAACTAACCGCAATCTAGTGCCAAAATTTAGGGGAGAGTCGGGTAATCCCGAACGAGGGGTAACCCCGAACGCAGTGATTTCGCTATATTGCGACAGGAGGGAGACCATGTTACCACCCTATGGTGTTAGCTGCCTTTGGACTTTAATTCAACTGTAAACTGACCAATATGGAATCTCGCACATTTTCGCGAGAATTACAAAAAACACTTTTAGTGAAAATTAATATTCGGAACATATAGGCCTATTTCTGAATGACATATCACATCTACAAGAAGAGAGAGAAAAGGGTTTAATAGTTTAATAGGACTATAGGGTTCCTTCACAAATAAAAAACACGTACAACGGGGGCGCGTCCATGACGAAATTTATGAAAGTAACGAGATTATAAAATGTACTAAACTAAAACCAAAGAGTTTAAAAAATTAAATCCAAATGAGTGGGTATGTTCCAAGTGCATTTTGCTTATTGATTTACTTCATGATACAGACGAGAGCGACTGTGAGCTAAATAATATTGATGTTACCGATATAGATTTTGACAAATTTGATAACATGTTATTTAATCCTAAAAAAAAAAAAAAAAAAAAGGGGAAGGAGAAGGGGAAAGAGAAGAAAAGGGAAGGAGAAGGGGAAAGAGAAGAAAAGGGTAAAGAGAAGGGAAAAGAGAGACGGAGAGGGGAAAGGATAGAAGAAAGGGGAAGGGAAAAGAGAGCCCACCCCGCTTTTTCAGAATTTCGACCCGACTGGAAAAAATATGGGTCTACCCGGCGAGCGTAGCGAGCCAGAAAAATTGGGGAACTTCTTGAGTCTTGCCCCCTCGGAGGCTCAGGTCTGGTTACGCGCCTGCTATGAAAACACTATAAAACAAGATGTGGATTATTTTTGTCAAAATCCTGAGTGTCCTTACATAACTCCCGACCAATTTAAATCAAATTTATCTGCAAGTGATGATAAATTTACTGTTCTGAATGTCAACGTACGGAGTCTTTCTAAGACCTTTGACAAATTTAAGGAATGTATCAAAACGCTTAATCATAACTTTACTGTAATAGGTCTTTCAGAAACACATCTCAAAGAAACCCCGCATGAGTATTACAATCTTCCTGGCTATAAAATGGAATATGTTAACAGAATTGGTCGTGACAAAGGTGGAGTGTGTTTGTATATATCTAGTAGTGTAAACTATATAAGATAAGAAAGGATCTATGTAATGCAAACTCAAATTACGAATCATGCTTCATAGAAATTGAGCGACTGAACGCTAAAAACTTAGTAGTCGGAGTAATTTACAGAGCTCATACAAATATACAAAATTTATAACGGATATAGATAGTGTATTCAGTCGAATAATACAGAAAATAAAATTTCCTATGTAATGGGTGACTTTAACATTGATCTCCTCAAGGAGGACATCCATAGGCCAACTCATGATTATCTTGATTTCATTTACTCTCGATCTCTGATACCAACAATCTACAAACCAACAAGAATTACAGAGACTAGTGCAACACTTATTGACAATATATTAACAAATTCGGAAAATGCTGCAAAAATCTGCCATCTTAGTTACAAATACTAGTGACCACCTACCTACAGTTTTGGTTAGTAATTTGAGTTTGAATCACAAATCTGTAAACAAAAACAAGTACTATTATAAAAGATGTCATAGTGATGACAATATTGCTAAATTAAAAATGTGTTTAAAGAATGTAGACTGGAATGATATTCTTGAAAATATCAATGCTTGAAGATGATGATAAGAGATTTGTAAACAGTTTTACAAGATTTATATGATGAGTGTATTCCTCGTAAAAAATATACAGGAAAGCCCCTGGATACAAAAGGAAGGTCTACTAAAAAGCAAAAAACCAAAAAATAAGTTTAAACAAAGAATATTTGTCGACTTCCAAATGACAAAATCATCACAATGAAACTTTTAGAAATAATTTGCATGGCCCTATTATGAAAATCGAGCAGCGCTACTTTTTTAAAATGTTTGAATGTGTCAAACACAACATGCACATACTGGAAAGCAATCAATCGATGTATAGGCCGTGGGCAACAACAAACTCTCCCAGAGAGTTCAACGAGAATCATAACTATATACTGATCCAACAGTAATATCAATGAGTTTAAAAATTAATAACTTTTGTAACATCGTCCTCCAAAGTTAGCATCAAAAATTCAAAACACTGGTAAAAACTATTATGAGTACTTAGATGCACCTTGCTCAAACAGTGTGTTCATGAAACCATCGGAGAAATCAGAGGTTATGAAAATTGCAACAATTTGATCAAAATAAAAGCGCATGATCATACAACATAGCCAACTTTCTTGTTGACAGGGTCAGCGAACGAACTCGTTCAACCACTTACGGCAATATTTAACCTATCCCTATCTACTGGTAACGTTGCCTGGGGGGGGTCCAATTAAAAATGGCAAACAGTAATTCCAATATATAAAACAGATAACGCGGAAACATTTTCAATTTATCGTCCAAATTATTTTCTGCAATGCTTGCCCTAAAATCTTAGACAGATTAGTGGTTCACATATGCATTGCTTTTAATTGACAAAAATAGTATTCTAAATGTTAAACAGTTTGGTTTTAGAGCGAGCTAAAACTAACCACTCAGACATATATGGCAAGTATGCCAAACTTGTTGAATAAATATACGTGCAGTGGAACACTGACCTACAATCGGGGTGTATCTAGACCTTTCAAAGGCCTTTGATACTATAGACATATATATTGCTATATAAGCTTGAACATTATGGATTTAGAGGAATCGTAGATGATGGTTCAAAAATTACTTAGAAAATAGGAACAATGTGAATGTTATAACTCTAACAAATCTGAACCCAAGAGTAAATATGCCGGAGTTCCCCAGGAATCAATAGTACGCGATCGCTGGGCGGGAAAAACTTCATTTGTAACTCCAGAGGTCAACTGCAAAACCTCATAATGTAAAACGTGGGCCCCAGTGCTAAACCTCCTATGTGCAGTTTTGGTCACATGGGGTTCTAAGCTTGAATTTTTCATTAGCCAAATATGATAGTAAATCATATGGCACTTCACACTCAGAACCTGGAGTAAATACTGGACTTTAATATATTTAGACAAGGAAAAACCGTTCTCATTGCGTGTCATTACGCAAATTTATTCGTTTTTGGTGTCTTCGAAAAGGACATGAGGTTTTGTCATGTAACCCTTTTTTACTACATGTGAGGTTTTGCTTTTAGGTCAAATGCACATATGAGTTTTTCCCGCCCAGCGACGAGTAGGACTGTACTTTTTTATTCTTTATATCAATGATATTACAAATACCTCAACTGTTTTGGACTTTTCTCTGTTTGCTGATTACACGACATTTATACTCATGTGATGAAATTATGGGTCACATACCATTAATTAATAAGGAACTATCCGAGTAGTTAATTGGTTAAAGCAAACCAATTATCTGTAATGCTGTACGACAACTTCTATGGATTATGGTACATAGAATGACTTCGATGACAAATTCTAATAACAGTACTTTTTCAACAAAATAATCGATATCGGTTTTTCTAGATAACAACAAAATTGCAAAGAGTATCATCGACATAATTCTTGGGAATAATAATTGAATGAAAATTTATCCTGGAACACCATATCGATTGTATTTCAAAAACAATTCGCGTAATAGTGGAATTATAAATAAACTTAAATTTGCATGCTTGAACAGATATTACTACATCTATATTGTAGCTCTTTCCTTTCCATACATTAATACGTCATACTATTTGGGGAAACTCTGAACAACGTAACCTAGAACAAATACACAAACTGCAAAAATGGGCAATGAGAACAATATCCAATAGTCACTATCGAAGCCATTCTCAACCACTCTTTCATAAATACGATATTGTTACGGTATTCGATACTTACAAACTAGAATTGGGCGTTTTTATGTACAAATACTTTGTTCACTTATTACCAAGCTCATTTGATGATTTTTTTTCAGAAGGCGTTCTGATATCCATAGCTGTCACACAAGAAACAGCAATAATTATAATCAGACCAGAAACAAAAAAGTTTTTCCGGATCAAGCAGTCAGAACTACAGGGCCAATTCTTTGGAACTCCCTTAATGATGATGTTAAAAAATCAAACTCAACAAAACATTTTCGAACAAAATACAAAAATCTGCTTATTTCTTCTTATAATTGATTGCTTGGTGCACTGTCATGTCTTGTGTGATAGTTTGATTATTTGTTAGGTTTAAGAAACATTGTTGTAAGCCACGGGGATGGTCATATCTGGCCTTATTGGCCTTTCGATCACCTCCTCCATATTCCGTATTTGTTAGATGTATGTCTCGCAGTTCCAAATTGTATATGTTTTGTTGATATGGAAATAAAATTGATTGATTGATTGATTATAAACTTTGCCTGGTTTGGGGTAATCCCGAACGACTCGTTTCCATGGCAACCAATATAGGTGTGTCCATCTCATCTACATAATTTGAAACTCTCATCGAGCTTTTCAATATACATTATTATCATAACTTTATGTTGTAAGAAACAAAAATTGCTATTTTTGTCCCCAAAGTGGCTGCCATTGAAAACCACGTTCGGCATTAGCGTCGTAATCCCGAACGACGCCATTTTTTGTTTTGATCATAACTTCATTTCTAAAGCAAAAACATGCCCCTTGTGTATAGTAGAGTTTGTTACAATTTTTTGATTAGGTTGTGTTATCTTTACAACATTGTTTGTTTACCAATGGGATTATTGGCTGCAATCGAATGGTGTTCGGCATTACCCGACTTACCCCTAAATTAATTCTTAAGGGTGTCAACTGTTAAAAAAAAATATTATTTTTCTGAAAGCTAGAGAAAGGTTTAAGTGTATAATGTTATAATCGACCATAACATAAATGTTTTGGTCAAGCAAGTTGTAAAAATTATAACGAATATGCTAATACGCTAATTTTTTAGTCTGCTTACCCCATGGGTTTTTGTTGTGGGGTAAGTTGCACATGGTTACTGATTTTTATTTTTGTGCATATTTTTTTAGAAATAATGTTAAAAACGAATGCAAAATCCGTTTCTGTATACAGACTCTATGGGCAAGTGATGTTGTTGCAACACCCACAGCAAGTTTCGTATTAATATGGATAGGTCTTCTAGGGTAGATATAAACATAACATTAGTTTTTAAATTGTATGGTGTAAGTGCAACGCTCACTCGTTCGCTTTGCTCAGACTGCAGTGACCGGTGGGTATGTGTACCAGGCCTCAGGGTGGGTGTGCAAGGTCGCTTATCAACGGTCCAATCAATATGCATGAGTTGACCTCACTGATATGGAGAGAGAGACGTGTTGACCATGTTGACCAATCCATGCATTAGCTGATTAGGCATTGAAAAATATGCTGTATATGTAAGGACAATACAACCACATGGAAACGTGACTACAACGGCAGTGTTTTAAATAAATGTTAAATTAATAGAAAATAAACGAAAACTTCGGCTTCGATTAAATTTACCAAATAAATATTACCGACTAGTAAATAAAATAATACACAATTGTGTGCAAACATTCCCCCCCCCCAGCTACTTGAAGCATTTTCTTGCCAAGAAAATCACGCATACACGTACTAGAAATCCCAGAACGTGATACTACAGAGGATGCTGGGAAAAAATGGCGTTTTTACAGTCAAGTTACAGTGTTTCGAAATATTCCTTAAATTTCGCGACAAAAAAAGCGCAGAAATTCCTCTTAATTAGATTTCGGCCAATATAAATTAATTTATAAAAAATGGGTAATCAACAGCAACTCAACATATATTTTCAAGAATATTTGGAGCATCGACTTTACAACATAAATCATGTTTATACGTAGAAATCCCCAATTTCGACGCAATTTCCAAAGCCAAGCTAATAGAGGCGGCTCGTAAAGAACATTGAAATAGTGGTTTTGTATCTCAATGCTAAAGTCTAAACCTAACAACAACAACGAACTGACCAGTGCTAAAAAATAATTTTGTCTAAAATACTGACAAGCAGCAGCTAAATCATAATATACATTTATTTACCGAAGGTGTCACCTTTCATTTGAAACATTAGTCGAGCAATTTGAGTACGAAATTACGAACTTCTGGTGGTCCAAAGCCAGAAGCCATCTAATGAAAGAGGAAACCATCAGTAACAAAGTGTATACTTCAGTTTAGCTGTTGCTTGTCACTTTCATACAATATCTATTACAAAAATTGGAAAACCAATCCTATAACTACACAACCAACAGACAATCATATTCAATATACATTTTGCACAAACAAAATGCACCGTAGATTAAGTGTTTAGAAAGTATTAAAAAAAAAACAAACGTTTTGACCATGTTTAAATCCTAAACATGTTTAGAATTTAAACATAAGAGAAATGTATAAATCCTTAACATGCTTAGGTTTTAAACATAATCTATTGATAAAATAAAATGAGACATAACCAATTAAAAAAGTAAAATATACATTCGGTTTGCTAGATGTAAAAGATATTAGTATTTAAGTGACAATCAACTTTAGGGTAAAAAGAAAATGAGTAAAATGAACAGTTACCGAATCATGTGCACAATCGAACAAAAATGTAACTGATAAAACGTCTTGGGGTGGGCTTATACTTCATCGTCTGCTGACCATAGTCTTTCGAACATGCTTTAAAAAATAACGCGTATTATCATGCATCTGTCGAGAAGAGCATGTTCGAAAGACTAGCGTCTGCTGATGAAGTATGAAGCCACCATTAGGGTTGGCTTCAAAGCTCAGTCACTGGCTGCTCCCCGGTTCCGTCTAGTTCTTTGCCATTTTAACAGGTATGTTGTTCTAAACATTGAAACACGGTTCAACTGTCAAGAACCGTCAATCGACCGGCGGCTAAGATTTGAAGTTTCTAACATAGTTACGTTTGCGTAACTAGTCAAGTTTTGCAGGATCGCCCAAAGATAACGTAGGACCTGCGACGAAACAAAAGAGTGGACCCTAAAAAGGTGGATATTTGTGATGACATTAATATAGGTAATACAAAAAAATGAAAAATTTAATCGTGTGACGATTTTTTATGCAATCTTAAGGGGATAAAGTGAACCCTTCTGCTTTCGAAATTTTTATTATTAAAGCCAGATTTAAATATAATATTATTTACATGTGTAGAGGTATCATACCTGATTTGTTTTTTAAATGCTCAAGAAAATAAAGCATTTTTTATTACACCAAACCAACCAAACAAAATATTAATATCCTCAGTGGGTTTGTTCAGAGTTCAATATCAAGACCGCTGTTATTTATTATAATGTATGTAAATGATACTGGCGGGCCTGATATTGAACATCTGCTCCTTAACTCTGATCAAGCGTCTCGTCCTCTGCACTTGTCTAAAAAACTTTCCCAAATTTGTGTTCATTTTCTAATCCGCATTCCTATCCCAACCTTTCCAATGTCATTTCTTGCTTTGTCACTTAACCCTTATGCCCCCTCTTTGTGTGAAATTACCTCCCTGAATTAAGATATCGTGAAATCCAAGTAGGTTCAAGCAACTATCGTATTTGTTATACCTGTTGTCAGTTCATATGCGATGAGGATTTTGAACATTACGATTTTATTAATTCTATACTCATTTATTGTCTAACTTAGCAACTGTTGGACCTTTTTAAAAAATTATCAAATGGAGTTCAGCTTTTACATCCTTGTAAGAATTATGAAGAGATGAATGACTGCCCAATTTGCAGTTTTACTACGAGATATTTTCTCGAAGGACGCGGTCTCACGGAGAATTCTGAGGCCAAAACGTAAAGCTTCGATTAAGAATGACAATGTTGATCCAAGGCTTCGTATCCCTACGTGGGGCACAAAAACAAATAACATAGGCGGCCATTGCCAATTTCTACCGATATTAAAACATCAAAACGGTAATCTCCGCCACTGAGATTTGTCAAGTTCAAACGATTACATCGTATTAGACATTTTGGGATAAAATTGCAAGCGGTATGCGTATTTTAACACCTCATTTGTGGCGATCGACTGGGTATTGTTGAAGTTTTGCCCACTTGACTTAAACCCACCCCAGAATTTAAAAAGTTGCAGGTAAACCCAAGAGAAGGAAAATAAGTTATTGTATAGAAGAAGAGGATTGCACTGAGTTTCATTCTGTAAACCGTATGATTGTCAATAAGGTTCACAAAGTCAACATTTAAATCCTGGGCCTCGGTCAAGTGGGCATAACTGCAACACTAGTGAGCTTTTGATTTTGACGACGGATGGGTCTGCGACGGTGAAATTGATGCGTCATATTCATTAGGCATGCGTCCAGGTCATCTGAGCAAGATAAATTCAGGGGTGGGGAGTTACCTTTTTTGGATGTGTTTAAACGATTCAAAGGGGGAGTTGGCGAAGCGGTTCATTCAACGCCCATTTCACCTTCAAAATAGGTTTAGGCAATATGTAAACAAGATTTTACCTTATTAATCAAGTTGTCTCCAACTATTGTTAAATTATCTTCATCTGTACAGGTGAGCGGTAGGTGGACATCTCTATTACGACCCAATTGGTATAATGTTAGAGCCAAAAATTTCGATTTATAGGCTGATTTTTCATGAAA
This sequence comes from Ophioderma brevispina, assembly GCA_023653785.1. Taxonomy (NCBI): domain Eukaryota; kingdom Metazoa; phylum Echinodermata; class Ophiuroidea; order Amphilepidida; family Ophiodermatidae; genus Ophioderma; species Ophioderma brevispina. The sequence continues at coordinate 35,146 of JAMKCH010068346.1, forward strand.
TATCGTTACCAGATTCTAGGTGCCCAAAAGTATTATAATGAACAAATTGTGCACTTTGTAATCCTAGATTTGATCAACACCATATTTGGTTTGCATATCGTTGTAGTTTGATTGCCGTTATGCATATTTATTAAGGCACGCGAGTATTTATCTGGTTACAGTAAGTGAAAATAACAACAATGATACCACATGCTGTCACTTTGGTTCAAATCATCTCTTTTCTAAAGTACCCCAATCTTGTGCGAAATTGTTGGGACACTCTGTCATAATGACCCTTTCCCCGCTCCCCTATATCAATGTTGATATAAAATTGGTTGAGCCCAAAAATTGGTCGATGTATGAGTTACAAAAATATTGGCGAGACGCAGTCGAGCCCAATATTTTAAAACTCATAGCGAGACCAATTAATATTGGGCGTAAATCCTCCATTATCATTATCTGTTTTGGATCCCTATATGTTCCCACACTGGGACTCCCCAAAACATGGTTTTGATAATGGCTGATATTGGTACCTGTGAGGGATATTGCTGTATGTTTACCTCAATTGATTGGGGGGTAAACAAAGGTAAATAAAGGTTAATATCACAAAGAAAGCATGTGCTTACAAAATACTCCACTCATACACTGTTAAAATGTGCAAATAACTGTAAAAAAGTCATTTTCACTGTTGTGAGTCCAGCCGCCCGTCCACAACGCCGTTATTTGATTGAGCATTTTAAAATGGGGTATAGTAAAAACGGGGTCAGGAAGCTCAATGTCCCAGCGAATTTTGCACAAGACTGCACACGAGATTTTTGTGCATTATAAAATGTAGGGATCTTTTTGGAGAGAGTTTTTTTTCCATAAAAATCGGCCGATCAGAATATAGAACATTTGGGAAATGCAACAGTGATATCATAACGCGTGACGCACAGATTTTTATGTGCGTGTGCTTGAGAAAAAAAAATACTGACCATACGCGCGGTCTTGGGTTATTCATTAATACACGTGATCGATTCCTCTGTTTTTATTTCTATAGTTTAGAATTGAAGAGGACGATTTCTTTTTCATTTTTGTAAACGACAGAACGCAATAAAAAGATACTGACTCTAGCAACAAGCGTTTCTTTGTGACACTCTCCTTCCTTCTGACTTTACACGGAGACTGAAGAGCGACAGTGTGTTGGACGACGGGGGTGACGAAGAGGGATAAATAGGGAAAGACAAAATCAGTGGATAAAATGCACACCATGCTTATGATATTGAAAGAGAAAGATTACAACGCGTATGACTGCTTCATGTGCATACTCAAAGAAGTGGATGTTGATCTATTTGACGTGGTGAAGACAATCGAGAAAAAAGTTGAGAAGGACATGGCAAAGCGTGAGTAGCAAAAACTTTGTAATATGAGTTAATACTTGACCCTGATTGTGTCCGCCATTTTGAATGTTTAAGTATATATCTAACATTATGTGGTATCATCTAGAAGTTTAGTTCATTATCTTTGATTTGCTTTAAAGATCATTCACATCGGTTATGATAAGACCGAGCTAGAGTCGTGTGAATCGAGTAGTCGGTTTTGTTCAGTTCAGTTCAGTTCATTTATTTCCATAATATGTAAAGTGACAAAACAATCAATAACATCAAGACAAAAATATTATGGAGGAGAAGGCTGGAAGGCCAAGTAGGCCCAATAAGAAGCCTTCCCCTTAGACGAAATACTAGAGTTACACATATACATTTAGATTAATGGAAATTAAGATGAAAATTAAAATAATTAAAAGACAGAAAAAGTACTGAAAAACATTTGAAACAATTACCAAAATAACAATCAAGACATAGCACAGTGCAACCAGAGAAATTACTCATATTTAGATACAAGTTTTTGTTTCAATTGCCTGCGGAAAAGTTTAACAGAATTGCAATTTTGTATTGTATTTGCCAAAGAATTCCAAAGAATTGGCCCTCTCGTTCGGATAAAGTGGTCAGAGAACGATTTTTTATTCTTTGAATTGAGATTGTTAGTATGTCTTGTTTGATAATTATGTATGTCTGAACGTTTAGTAAAATATGCATTGAATGACTTAGGAATTTCGTATAATAGAGTATTTGAGCATGAAAACACCAAATCCAAGAGTATTATCTTCAGGAGTTCAGAGATTGAATTTCGAAAATAATGGTCCGGTGTGACTTCTATAATGACTGTTTGACATGGTTTTTATTGCCCATTTTTGAAGTTTAAACAAGTTTGTTCAAGTGTTGTTTATTTGGTAAATGTGGGGGTTTTTTTGCGCTCGGTCACGGCTTCTAACATTAAAATGAACGGCGTTCAGCGAAGGAAATCAGTATACAGAAGGAAAATCGGGTTATTTATTGACTGTAGAGAATAAATGAGACGCTATTTTAATTTTTAAAAAAATAAGTCATAATTTACCATCGAGCCTCTGAAGTTTAGTCCGTGCTCATCACCCATAGCAATCATTTAAAATAAAGTAAAAAAACTTCATATATTTATCCTATTGGCATGGAAAGGTGAATTTAACCATACCATATGAAGGAACAGACACGTTGACAAACCTTTGAGGTTTGTGAAAAAGGTTGAACAAATAAAACTTACGATCATCACTGGGTTTTACACTTTAAAGATACCACTTATTTACCATAACATAGACATATCCTTATCATAAGTTTGGGGAGTCATTGCTTAGGTTGGCCGCCGAGCTATTGTTACGGTCATTGACCAAGGTCAAACACCACCTATAAACTTCGGGTTCAAACTACTTAATACTAGGCAATAACTGTAAAACTGATTTTTAATTTGACAACAAATATTATTTCATTCGGTGTTCAAACAATTTAAACGAGGCTCAGGATCAATATTATCAAACTAACCAGTTATAATAAAGTTAAGGCTATTTAATCTCTACTAAGCTTACCAAACCTGGTATGTGTGTCGCGACGCGGGCTGCAAAATTACAACCAAAGATGCAGTTACAAAGAGTCCTGGCGAATATTCCAGTTTAACAAATTCATTGCCAAAGTGGGACGGTCCGCGGAACGACTTCCTCCTTACTAAAGAAAACCAGCTTGTAGAACTTAATGAACTTATGGATTAATAGGTTTCTCATGCGAATCTATTATCGCTATATTGACGATGAACGTCTAGTGTTCTAAAGCTATCTAAAAACTACTCAGCAAAGCCGGGACTCGTAGACGATAATAAACGCTTCTTCTTGATACCATATGCGATTCTTTGTCTCTTTAATCTATTCTGGTCATCAAAAACGAAGGCTTAAAAAACTCGTGTGTCTACAGCATATCAATGAAATCTGGCCATCTTGCAAAAGCGATCGATGCATTGATAAGTGATCGAATAGACATTCAAGGCGCAATGCATCAAGTAATGAGATGACGGCTCATAGCACAAGACAAGAAGAAGAGGGGAGGGTGAGGGGGAACTGGCACTAACACAGCTCCTTATGAATCCCGAGCTAGGAAAGTCGACGGGATATAAAGTCCGAAAGTGCTGTAGCTTGTGTTACCTTGGATGTACTCAGAGGCCACGAAATACAAAACCGAGACGGCTACACATAGACGAAACTCATGAGCTGAGATAGAAGGACACTTTATGTCCACTATGAAGACAGTGTGTACTTCTAACTGTAATTACTGTCACTGTCACTATGTAGAGATGTTATGATACTCTGCCTGCATTTCTTTTCTCAGGTGCGTATCTCACAAATACAGAAGGGGCTCTAGCATTGTATCTATGAGTCATGTGCTAAAAGTAGCACACTTTATAGCAAGTCGCGAGTTTTCTAGAACTTTCACGACACTTCCATGGCTCAGTGCAGTAAAAAAAAAGCAGTACGCCATCTATTAGTTCAGCGATACACATTCTAGTAAAATCCACATAGTTAAGCAATCTCTTAGAACCTTCTCCATCCTTCTAACCTTGTTCCACACTACACTATCAGATATGACACTACACCAGGGATACTTTTATATTATGTTTCCTACAAGCACGTACCCAGGGGCCGAGGGGGGAGCGGGACCCCAGGAAAAAGAAAAGAATAAAAATCATAAACAGGGAAAAATAATAAAGGAAAAGAGAAAAAAAGGGGGAATCAAAAATTATTCGAGTTAAGTTTGTTACCTTTATGCCCTCTAAAATAAATTATTTTGTAAATGTCATTATATCTCAGGGATTGAGACAATCTGAACATCTCTCATAAAACACAGTTGTTGTGTGGCACCCCATAATGGCCCCTTGCTGAAGTTTTAGTGTGCCCCTCCCGCACCTACATTATTAGATAACATTTAAACAAATTCTGCGCTTACATTAGCGTTTCAAAATTGTTTCTACCAACTTTGCAGGAGAAACGTGTCTTGCAAAGCGAATACTGGATTGATCCGCGCTTCGTGCGCGTGTCTTTACCAAAATTGAGATATGAACTCTCGTTACGAGCACTTGTACACATGCTTCATTCAAAAAAAACCTTACACATTAGCTGTAGTTACATACCTTGAAGCAATATTATTTGTTATTTAAACCATATACAAATTTATTTTCCTCCATCAGCTGTGATAATGTGTCGGAAAGAAAATATCGCAAGCGTTTCGAGCTTTGCACGGGAGAGGGACAACCCCTCCCCACCACCTATACCTAATTAACACTTCCATATCTTTCATTCTCTCTTAATTCCTATGATTTATTTTTAAGTCTTAAAAAAAAAAAAAAAAAAAAAAAAAACCTTTTTGGACTTAAAAATTTAAATCCACGTAAAAGACTTACTTAAACTAAGTCCTTGATTTTGAGTATAATATTATATATTACATATAAAACAAAAAACTTAAATATTTAAAGATTATGTTTGAATCTAAAGGAATTGTTTTTTAAATTCCAAAAGGTTTTGTCACTAATTTCAGTCACCTTAGACTTAAAAATAAATCTAAGGAATTAAGCGAGTTCGAAAAAAAAACAGTACCGCCAATAGTTGGCCCGAGCTCCGGATAAATGAAAACTCGGGGTCCTGGTTTCAGAAAATTGCCCGCGATGCCGGCGAAGCGCGAAAAAAATGCCATGTAACCCAAAACAAAGTGACCTCCAAACTATTTTAGTCCTTTGAGTGCTCTCGTCCAAAGGCCACTCACAGGCAGGTAAAATGCACTTTTAGCCTCCCATGTCGGCGATCCTGATTTTAAGACCGTTGTCCGTGAATTTAATATATCCCAGATTATATTTTATGAACGACTTTGAAATTGCAAATTGTTTCTTTTTCAACTTAGCATGAAAAAATCTTGGAAAAAGAATCATACAAGGGTTCCACTCTTCGTGCGGAAGGGGGAACACCCACGCACGTGTAGCTACGGCCAGATCTTCACCTTTACACGATTGGTCGGGGCTCCCCTCTAAGTGCGTTTGGTTTCCGCATTTTATCAGGGCAACTGCCTTGACAAAATTAATATTGTTGTACAATTTGCGAACAAAATAAGTATATTTAAAAAAAATCAAAAATAACGCCGCATTCGTGTTAAATGTGATTTTAAAACCCCAGAACGAAGCCCCAAACGACGCCCTTGGACAATGCACACCCTCAGACTCGTACCGATTTTTTTTTTTTGGGGGGGGGGGGGGAGGGCCTAGATCATGGCGACCCCCGGGCGACAACATCCTGGGTACGTCTATGACCTATATTAATTTATATATTTATGTGCTAATTTATAACTTTAACTCACTGTTGAGCTGCAAAGTGAAAGAAATTATTGCTTGTTTCTGACAAAATACCCAACTCCGATAAGGCCATCATCCATCACATTATATTTGCCTATGATTTGTCTGAAGTCTAGGTTGTATTCTTGTAAGGTTAATCTCCACCTCACTAATCTCTGATTCTTGTTTTTACCCTGTGGATGAAAGTGAGGGGGTTGTGATCTGTGAAGACAAGCACTGGGTGCACCGTGGTGCCCAAATGCTCCAATGCCAAAATTAGAGCAAGGCACTCCTTCTCAATAGTGGAGTAATTTCTTTGGTGCTTGTCAAATTTTTTTGGGAATACGAAACAGGGTGTTCTATTCGTCTTCGCTTTCTTGCAAAAGAACTCCACTACACCCTATGTCACTGGCGTCTATGACCAACTTAAATTGTTTCTGGAAGTCTGGTGCAATCAGAACTGGTTCACTAATCAGTATGGCTTTGATTTTCTGGAAACTATTTTCACATTCCTGTGACCAAACCTATTTAACATTTTTGACTAGCAAATTTGTCAAAGGACTAGCAGTATCTGAAAAGTTTGGACAAAACTTCCTGTAATATCCAGCCATACCTAAGAATCTCTTGGTTCTTTCTTGTTACTAGGTGTGGGGAACTTCTCAATTGCCTCGACTTTAGCCTTGACAGGTTTGACGTTGCCTTGACCTACTACATGGCCTAAATAAGTGACATTGGCATGGCAAAACTCACTATTGACCACATTGACTGTCAATTTGTTTTCTGGCAACTTCTGAAACCAGTGACGGAGCTGCTCAATGTGTTGTTCCCAAGATTGATTATACATAATCATCAACATAGGCCTCACAGCCTTCTATGTCAGCAACTATATGATTTACCATTCTTTGCAAGGTTGCCGGTGCGTTTTTCATACCGAAAGGCATAATCCGATACTGAAAAAGCCCATCTGGTGTGCAAAATGCCGAGATTTCTTTCGCACGATCAGTATGGGGAACCTGTCAATACCCCTTCACAGGGCCGTCGCTAGACATTTTGTCAGGGGGGGGGTGTAAAGTGAAGAAATGTTATTGCTGCAGTAAGAGTCCTTGGAAGCGTAGTGAGCGAATAAAACAATACAACTAACGGCGCACGGTTCGGGCCCACTTAAGGGCCGTTGAAAATTGTCCTAAGTGCCTTGACACAAACCGGGCGCAAACCGGAAAGCCCTGAACGGGTAGGGTACAGGGGCCCGCTTTAGGGCCCCTTGCCGGGGTCCAGGGGGCGGAGCCCCCGGAAGCTCTTGGATTTCAGCTATTCAGAACCTTCAAAATGACCACTGTTTGAGGGGTAAATAGTAACCAATTCAAAGTAAAGACCCGAGTAAATACTGGTTTCTAACTTTGCTCACTGAGACGGGCAGTATACATGTATAAGCTTGTACTACCAAAGAGAATTGCATATAGCGAGCGCCAATGTCTTTAACGGATGAGGTGCATCATGAGCAGAGCCCCTGCCGGAGTCCAGGGGGCGGAGCCCCCGGAAGCTGTTGGATTTCAGCTATTCAGAACCTTCAAGATTACCACTTTTTGAGGGGTAAATGGTAACCAATTCAAAGAAAAGACTGGTTTCTAACTTTGCTCATTGATACGGGCAGTATAAGCTTGTACCGCCGAAGGGGAACTATACACATTATAGCTAGCGCCAATGTCTTTAACGGATGAGGTGCATCATGAGCAGAGCCCCTGCCGGAGTCCAGGGGGCGGAGCCCCCGGAAGCTCTTGGATTTTAGCTATTAAGAAAGGTATTTTTGAAGGGTTAAGTATAGTAATTAATTCAAATGACAGCTAGTAGACCTATAAGTTTATGGTGCTGGGGGCTAGGGAATCGATCCCTACCAATTTTTTTCTCGACCACTTCAGCTCCCCGACTGAAAATTCCCCTTATACTGGAAGACCAAACCTGGGGAATGGCCCATGGCTCCCCTCGTGTTTTCTCAAATTTATTTTACACATTTTGATCACAGGTACTGTTGACACATTAACAATTTATGATTACCGTTGGTTAGGCTTGGAACAAAACTAATTGGCTTGAGGGGAGGCCAAATATTTGTGATATTTGGATTTATGTAAGTCTGGAGTTCAATCTCATGCGTTCTGATGTCGTCTCCTTTTGTTTCATTCTTACTTCCCCTTTCTCTCTTTCTTTTCCCCTCCCCTTCCCTCTTTCTTTTCTCTTTCTTTTTTCCTTCTCTCTCTTCCCTTTTTCTTTCTTCTCTTTTTGAGGATCGCTGGGGGGGGGTGGTGTTCCACCCCACACCCCCCCCCCCCCCCCACACCCCCATGGCGACGGGCCTGCAAAAGGTCAAACTTGCTGACATACTTTGAATTGCCAATTTTGTCAATGCAATCATCAATACGAGGTTTCGGAAATGAACCAGTCTTTGAACATTAATATACCCTTCTGAAGTCTTTCACGAACCTAAAGGAACCATCAGGCTTTAATTGGTACCAAAATACACGGTGAACTCCATTCACTGTTACTTGGTTCAATTATATTGTTTGCCAACATGTAATCAATCTCTTTGTTGAGATGTTCTTCCCCCATATGATTTACTCTGTAAGGGTGCTGTTTTATTGGTGCACAATCACCCACATCAACATCATGGTAACCAGCATTGGTTACTAGAGACATCGGGCAAAAAAATATTTTCAAACTCATGATCAACTGCTTGATTTCGCACTGTGAGTTTTCTGAAAGATGACCTAGTTTTGCATCCACATTTTTAAGCACATCCGAATTTTGCAACTTAATTGGATAGTCTTGCTACTTGTTATCACTGTTTACATTTTGTACAACTTCAGATTCATGATTATCATCATGTTTACATTAATCAGTAGGACTTACAGAGCACACTGGTTTTGCACTGCTGTCATCTTACATACTCTTTCAATACAGTTACATGGCACAATGCCTACTCTTAACCTATCTGGCTTTATTTTGACAACGTAGTCAACTTCATTTACTTTTGACTCTTCTGCATAGGGACCATGGTATTTGGCCTGTAGTGGATGTCTAGGGATTGGAAACAAGACTAACACTTGGTCTCCTGGCCTAAAACTCTACTCTTGACACCTTGGTCATACCACTGCTTCACTTTGGCCTGGGCTTGTTTCAAAATTTCCCCAGCAATTTAATTTGCCCTATTGAGCCTATGCTTGAATTTGGAAACATAGTCCAAAAGGTTGATGTTAGTTTCATCATTCAGTCTGATCTCTTTTAAAAGTTTCAAGGGACGGCGAACTGTACGCCCAAAAACTAACTCAAAGGGACCAAAACGAAGGGTTTCCTGAACTGACTGCCTTGCAGCAAACAATAACGAGTGAACTCCCTCATCCCAGTCCTTCTCAAATTCTAAACAATACGTCCTAATCATATTCTTTATTGTTTGGTGGTATCTCTCTCAAGCTCCTTGGGACTCAGCATGGCAGGCACTGGATAAACATTGTTCTATCCCTAACTCATACATCACTTGCTGAAATAGGCCTGATGTGAAATTTGACCCCTGAACTGACTGAATTGACTTTGGTAGGCCCACAAGAGTGAAAAAAACATTTTGAAAACATTCGGATCATTCTGAAGCTTTACCCCCAGTATGACCTTGAACCGTTATTTCACTATAGTTGATAAACGATAAGTCACAGATAGGGCAAACTATACCTTTTTTTAATCCTTATGACATGACGCAAACATTGGTATACATTTGAAGACAATTGGACCATTATAAAATTTGACCCCTGTACAAACTTTACCCCCTTATTACTCAATAAGCACAAGGGGGACTCTTGGGGACTTTTGATATGTTGTTTCTTACAACATTAGGAAACTATCCTAAAAAAAATCAGCTATGGCTTATTTGTTTCCGGGTGTTTTTGGACGGATTGCGTAGCAACATCCGGCTTATGAAATGGCAATGTCTGGATGTATGTAAGGATGTACGTGTGTAAGTGTGTGTGTCTGGACACAAAAAAGGTAAACATTTTGCCATAACTTTTTTTCCAGATGAGCTAGAGTCCCCAAACTTAGGTATATTGTAGGGGGGCACAAGCCCCTACTAACCATGTGATCCATTCCCCCAGGGTCCTCCCCTGGGTCTGACCGGGGGTGGGGAAATTTTTTTTTTCATTTTTCACAAAAATAAATTTTGCCATAACCTTTTTTTCCAGATGAGTAAGAGAACCCAAACTTAGGTAAACATTTTGCCATAACTTTTTTTCCAGATGAGTAAGAGAACCCAAACTTAGATATATTGTAGAAGGGCACAAGCCCCTACTAACCATGTAATCCATTCCCCCAGGGTCCTCCCCTGGGTCTGACAGGGGGGTAGGGAAATGTCAAAAAAGGTCAACATTTCACAAAAAAGGTAAACAATTTGCCATAACTTTTTTTCCAGATTAGCTAGAGTACCCAAACTTAGATATATTGTAGGAGGGCACAAGCCCCTACTAACCATGTAATCCATTCCCCCAGGGTCCTCCCCTGGGTCTGACAGGGGGTGGGGAAATGTCAAAAAAGTCAACATTTCACAACAAAGGTAAACATTGCCATAATTTTTTTTTACAGATGAGCTAGAGTACCCAAACTTAGATATATTGTAGGAGGGCACAAGCCCCTACTAACCATGTAATCCATTCCCCCAGGGTCCTCCCCTGGGTCTAACAGGGGGGTTGGGAAATGTCAAAAAAGTCAACATTTCACAAAAAAGGTAAACATTTTGCCATAACCTTTTTTTCCAGATGAGCTAGAGTAGTCAAACTGAGGTATATTGTAGGAGGGGACGAGCCCTAAATCTTTTTTTCTAGATGAGTTAGAGTAGCCAAACTCAATATAATTTTAGTCTATAGACTGAAAGTGTTTAGACCTATGCCTTTGATAAGCTCCTAGGCGACCGCCTAACTGCCCGATATGGAGTTTTGTTGAGGTTTGGGTCCAACAGTCCAATTAGCTTCAAGTGCCTTACATGCAGGCAGACTGGCTTATGGATTTTTTTGGTCTCCACCTTCTTGCGTCAAATATAGACTATACATACACAATGTACACCCATATTATTCAACGCCCCAGAGCTGCACATACCCTAGGGAGAAAAAGCAATCCGTCCATACCGCCATTGGCGGTTTACAGATTTTTCTATTAATCTTGGACTATGTACCCAAGACCAAATCTGACTTCAAGTTCATCTTGAGAAGAGGGACACTGGTAATCTCCATACCTATACCTTGGATCAAAACATTCTTACCTGTTGCGCTGACTTCACTGTAAAGGGCAATGATACCCCCCCCCCCCACACACACACACACCAAAAAAAATCACTGGGCACAACATGTGTCAAGCATGATCTTTATAGGTTTTGGATCAGCTTTGTCACCATCAAGTGACACTAAACCCTCCAAGACAAATGGTTCAAAGTCTTTCCTTACTTTCGCAGACTCAGCATCATTCATATATGGTGTTAAAACGTAACAGCGACGCAATAGAGGCATATTACAAAACAATAATGTATGGTTACCACGCATGTGCAACTACATAAATAAATACATTAATTGCATGGAGGAATATTAAGACCATCTGCATGATCTGTATGGACTGTAAATTTTTAAGGTTTCAATAAAACCTTTCTCTATACAGCCGACGAAATTTTGACTGGCCAGCGAGGCATTAAATAATCGTAACCTTATGTACCTCATGTTGTTATGTCTATAATCCGTTGCAGAACAAGTACTGCAGATGAGAAATCGTCACTGACATCGGCCAGTTCGATTAAAAGCACCAGTAATGTCGGTAAGTAACATGCACAATGAAAAGGTCACACTTTCAAAAACTATTTTTTAAACCTTGCTATTTTCTTATTTTCAATATTTAAAACCAAAATGAAACAAATTAAAGGAGCCAAAGGGACCGTTCTACCCCACCCCAAATGGTTATTTTTGCTTAAATGTTTGCTTTGGTTGTGTACAGGGATAAAATAGGCTAGAAGATTTTTATTTGGTTTTGTTCGGACGTTGGGTTCAGAAACTATGTAAATTTTGTGGAGAGACCCAGAAATTCTGTTTGGCCACTTTTATCCATTCAATGCAGGGAGACTGACACCGACGTAACACATGCAATTTCAGATGGTATCGATTTATTCTCGTGAAAAACATATCAGTTTGAATAAAATGGTCTATTGTGTAACATTATTATAAGTAAAATGTCTTCGAAAAATTAAATTACTATTGTTCAATAAATAAAGAGTGGGTTCTTGAAAATCACTCCATATCAATGTCGAAGTTCATGAACATAATGAAATTGCTCAGAGATTTTTGTTTTACATCTCTAAGGTACATTGCACAAATACAGTATACTCAGCGTCCATAAATTGCGGGAAGACCTAAAGCTGAAGTTTTTCGTAAATAAATTGGAAAACTTGCTGATCCAAAATAAAATGTGGCCTTACACCAGCCATCTTGACTTTCTTATCTTGGACATTGAACATTTTTTTACTTAGCATTTTCTTTTCTAATCTCGGGAATATTAATTTTATAATCCTGCAATTCTCCCACCTTCTGTTGTTTGACAATAATTGGCGTTAAATGTTTTACCAAAAGCATTGCTTATGACAGGCTCTATGTAGCGATGTACTGATAGAAAAACATGCCGAGATATTTTTGTGCCAACTGTATATAAACACACCCTGAAAAGTAACTCCTCACCACTAAAATTTGTCTGTCAAACGATACATCGGATTATACATTATGGGATATAATTGGAAGCGGTGTTTACTTACGCGTACTCTGACACCTCATTTGTGACGATCGACTGAGTATCGTTGAAGTTATGCCTACTTGACCAAACCACTGATCTCTATACAATGGATTGGAAACCTGGGCTCTGTATTTGCAACCACTGACGGCCATATTGGTAATCCAAAAAGAGCCTAAGCAGGTGGCTAAGAGCCGGTCATTTACACAAATGTGTTTGAAATGTGGATAAGCGACATAACAGAGTGCAAATGTTTGTATCGCGATGCCCCATAGGCCACTGTGTTGTAATTTCTGTCCGTTTCCAATCTCTTTAATTAGATTTGAATCAAACTATTAATGCTAGGTTTTTCACTGTCATTAGGGTTTGCAGCAACACTTATTCTAGATTTACACAACTTAGCAAATATTTCCCAATTGAAATTCCTTGGCATTAAAGGCTGCCCGCTAGCATGTAATTGGGTAAAGCTGAATAAAGATGTCTCCCTGCTTCATTACGGTCGTATTATAAATTATAATTTGGAGATCACCATCACTCCACGTCCAACTATCCCAAAGATAGGTGGTCTCACACACCAAGTAAACGCTATTCTAATTTGTGACGCAGTGTCCCGCGCTAGAAAGGTTTATACTTCAAAATAAATATATTATACTTTTCCTGGCAGAATATTACAGTGCCTGTAGTAAACAAAAATGGGGTATTGTAATTATGGTATTGAAATATTAATACTACCTACCATCTTGGTTTTATTAGCCGAGAAATTGTGGTGAAGGTAGAACCTCTTGATTGACCCTCGTTTGAATCTTTTGTCACAAAATGCTTGAATCTATACACAGAGCTTACAAAGATAGAAAGAAGAGCCCGCAACAAAAAAATACTAAGTCAAGCAACTAGCTGTCTTTCTGACCACTTGAATCCTTCTGGTGTCATTCGAAAATTGAAAAGTAGCTGTGTGCTTAGCGATGGTGAAGAGCAAGTTATCAACAGTAAAGCCAGACTAGAAGACAGAGTAGATACTATGCTCCAGTTACTGAAGAGAAAACCTTGTCAAGCATACGATTGCTTCATGGAGGCACTGAAGGAAGTAGACATTGATCTATTTCAAGAAGTCAAAGCTATTGAAAAAAATGTCGAGCAGGAAATAGCAAAGGGTAAGTATTGCATTGGTGTACAATTTTGTACATTTACGTACAACTCTGTGCAATTATGGACAATGGTATACAGTTTAGTACAGTGTGTACATCTGTGTACAAATATTTACAATTGTGTACCACAATTCGCTGTAAAAGTGCATTGGAATAGGATTTGTTTTCCCAGCAAGCAGTCCAAACAAATCACATTGCACAGGAAACGTGCCATACAATACCGTCATTCCGTCAAAGTTAATTGAACCCACAGTAGAAGCTCGAGGTTTTTATATTCGTGAACGAGGACAAGTATTTTGTGCTTTACGTCATTAAGAAAATAGCTCAATCTAAATGAAGGTGTTAACAACACTGCCCTACCATGACAAAAGGAAGTAATGACCAATTTTATGTTTTGGAGATATGAGGTAAAAACTTATTATCGTCCGATTTATTCAATATTTAACCAGATACACAGATTATATAATGCTTGGATATGTCTAAAGTTGTTATAGTTGATATTTAACAACATTTGGTTTTGAAAAATGATGACTAATTTGCATAAAATCATCACAAATGGGCATTTTTTTGTCATTCATTTTGTCATGGTTTTCAGACCGTGTCCTATACTTTGTGTGTACAAAATTTAAGAAACAAAGATTTGCCATGAGATTTTTCTACTTTTTAGACACATAAACTTGGTCATTCTTTTATTAGAAAGGAATATTAAGGACCCAAAAAACTATAAAAAAAACATTTTGGGAAAAAATATCATTACTTCCTTTTGTCATGGTAGGGCAGAATACTTTTCAAATGCATGAGCACTTCCAGGTATCTGAAGTGCTTTGTCCACTGCATGAAGGGCGGATGTACTGCATATCAATAGAGCGATTATTTACTGAAGTCAATGCCTCATAATGTACATCGGTTGGCCAGTGATATCTTAGCCTAGCCTTTAAGAAAATGTGAAACCTTTACGATTGGCATACCCAATGAATGTTAATTATAATATTTATTAGTATTAGTGGTGGAAACTTATTTACTTCGCTGATGTATGTACGATAATGCTTTGATCCTATGGCCTATGTCAGGGGTTCTCAATTGGCGGCCCACGGGCCAAATCCGGGAAACATAAGAATTTCAGGTGTATTTGGCCCTCAAGTAGGGAACTTTCAAATGGTTTGGCATTCTCTGGCCCTTCAGCTAATATAATTGAGTACCCCTGGCCTATGTATTTACCCTCTGACATTTTAACATAAATATAGTGATAAACTACAGAACATACCTCGATGAAAACGTTTTTACTATTAAATAGTTTTTACTATTGCTTGTTCCGATATATGTCTAGTGTATTCCCTACTTTAATATGAAAGCCTAGCACTTGCACATACACCCCATCAAGTACCGTGGGAAACAAACTTGTGGTTTTAACGGAAGCAATCAGTGCCACCATTGCAAAAGCCCCTATTCAGTACTCTGAATATTTGATGGGACCATTAATTCGTCGGGTTTTTTTTTGTTTATATCTTGGGAATGAAATGGATTTGAGGACTCAAATTTCAGGACGACAATGAGAAAAATACAGCCTTTCATCTGATATCAGGTAAATCAGACGGATCCCAAAGACGATCGGAACACGCACGTATAAGCGTTGGAGTCGTCATTTAAAAATGTTTTGATATACTTTTAAGTTGACTAACTATTACATAAGGACACATGTGACAATAATATTAAAGTATGTCTGTAAAATAACATACAACATTACATATCAATGACATATCAAAGACACCAATAAAATTGAAAAATCGACCCCATGGCACAGACCATCACTGACAAGGAGCAGTCAAGGTGTTTTGTTTTTATTGGTTTGCGGTGGTTCTTTAAGCATGAATGACTATTTTTTTATAAACAGAGCTTACCAAGATAGAAAGAAGGGATCGCAACAAGACAATACTGAGTCAAGCAACTAGTTGTCTTTCTGACCACTTGGATCCTTCTGGTATCATTCGGAAGTTGAAAAGCAGCTGTGTGCTTGACGACGGTGAAGAAGAAGTTATCAACAGTAAGGCGAGACTGGAGGATAGAGTGGATGTCATGCTCCAGATACTGAAGAGAAAGAGCAACAATGCGTATGATTGTTTCCTGGACGCATTGGAGCAAGTAGATATCGATCTTTTCGAGGAGGTCAAGACAATTGAAGGAAATGTAGAGAAGGAAATTTTAGAGCGCGAGAATCGTTTCGAATATATAGATACAAAATTGTAACTGAACTTGTTAAGATGAATATTATTTGCACAGTCGAGGGGACTCAACTGTGCGTTTCTTCTGTACGGTTTTTTCTTCTTTCTTCTCTCAACAAACCGGTTAGAACCACTTCATTTTGCTCGTTCTGCCACATACGTTCATTTTGACATGACCAGGATCAAGACTGACATGTGACATGATTCGTAGGGGTCAAAGGTCATTGATA
Organism: Ophioderma brevispina; assembly: GCA_023653785.1. Classification (NCBI taxonomy): domain Eukaryota; kingdom Metazoa; phylum Echinodermata; class Ophiuroidea; order Amphilepidida; family Ophiodermatidae; genus Ophioderma; species Ophioderma brevispina. The sequence continues at coordinate 51,223 of JAMKCH010068346.1, forward strand.
AGGGTCATCTTTGGGAAGAGATAGTAGTCAGACGGTGCCAAATCGGGTGAATAGGCTGGATGTTCTACCAGATTGAAGCCACACTGATGGATTGCAGTCATGGCTACCATAGACTTATGGACTGCGGCACTGTCATGATGGAAGAGCACCCCCGATGTCAGCTTTCTTGTCCTCAAACTTTTTAATTTTTCGCGTTAATTGCTTCAATAGGAAGGCAAAACTCTCCTGTTGATTAACCTGCAAGTTAAAAAAATAGAAGAGATATTCACATGAAACTTCTGGAATTTTCATTTGAAGAATGAAACTGTAGATGGTGTAAATTTGAACTTTGTAGCATATCTCTTTCTACCTTAGGCTTAGAACTTATCAATCACCCCTCGTATATAGTATCAATATATAAGTTTACCCCACAAAGTATCTTAAGGTTAAGTGTCTTCTTGGGGTGGAATGAAGTCATTTTTTGCGAAATACTTGAAATCACATATTTTCCACCGGAATAGATTATTACAAAATTATTATGGGACGGTTTACTTGAGATATTAAAAAGAATACGGTCATATGTTAAATTATGCCAATTTGCAAAAATGTACTTAAAATCTAATGTTTGCATATCGTTACAAAAGGTGTTAAGAATAATGAGGTCAGAAAGTCATTTAGGGATCAAATGAGGTCAATTGGAATTCAATGGTCATTACAAACTTGGTTACAACAATAGCACTTTACTACATCTCAATGGTGACCAACAGAAGGACTTGAGTGTGAGTTACATTTTCAGTTAACCCCTTCTGTTTCTCAACCATCGATAATTTCCGCTGAAATTGATAGGCCATTACAAAACTTGTTAAAATAATTCTTCTTATGGTATAAAGGTAACTTAATATGTTAAGCATTAATATGATCAAAAGCCATACAAGGATGAAATATCCACTTAAAATGTATCAAATGGATGTAATATCCAAATGATAACTTGGTTGGGAACAAATATTTTGCGATCAAGGTCATCCAATGGGACAAATGAGGTAATCTTATATTTCCAATTAAAATAGATCTTCATTTTCAAAATAGTATACATCAATGGAAACAACCAACCAACAATACCATCTCAGTTGGCGATTCATGAAGTCATTCGCTGAATTGGCTATGGATAGAAGTAGTCAGGTAGAACCTTCATGTGACCGTACAGTTGAGTATATATACAATTTTTTTGCTGAAAATTATAGATTAGGGTGTGTAGAATAAGAATCTGCCGGGTGCCACCTGGGCATCCTTGGGCATTTTGAGAAATCCAAGATGGCGTCGCCATTAATGATAATTATATATTCACCCCTATATTATCAAACTATGGAGTTATCCTTAGATTAGACTATATGATACAATGAACAAGTGTATGGCACTGTAACATTAAGTCATACTTCAAATTCAAAATGAGAAGCCAAATCCAATAATTTTAAAATATATGCCCTATTACAGCAAAATACCGCGATAAAATCGACTGAACTACTTAGGTTATGTGTTAAGACACAATAAATGTATTCTGATACTTTTAAAATTGTAACATGGCGTCTAATCAATATGGAGCCCAAACCGTGTGAACATCTTTCCAAAAATACTTTACACAAATTTATAAGTATTACAGCCGTTTCAAATAGAAATCAATGTGCCAATGCCTTAGAAAATGTACCTTTGATCCTTATCAATGTACAACATACATTTCAATTTGTTTTTTAAATGCGCCAAAACGAAATAAAAACCAAAAAACAAGAAAACAATAAAAAAAATATCATAGGAATTACATTTTTTTTCACATATATTGCAATCAATTTTAATTTGACACATTTGTATTCATCGGGATTACCTGGTATAACTTGGTTATGACCATAGGTACATTTTTAACGGTGCATTGACACAATAATTTTACTTGCAGGTAATATTTAGAAATTTGTGTCACGTGTTTTGAAGATATTCACGTTTTTGGCTGCCATTATTGATTGAAGTCCTGTTACAACTTAAAAGTATATAGATACATTATTGTATATCTAAAAACAAATCTAAGTACTTCATGTTTATTTTTTATGCAGGTAATTTGCATGGTTATAGGGCATTTTAAATTGATTAGATTTGGCTTCCATTTTGATTTGAAGTATGAATTAATGTTACAAGTGCCAACACTTGTTCATTGGATCCTATTAGTATAGCTAGTAACTCCATAGTTTGCTAATATAAGGTTGAATATATAAGTATATTTATGGCGACGCCATCTTGATTTCTCAAATGCCAAGGATGCCCAGGTGGCACCCGGCGGGAATTAATATTCTTACAAACCCTATCTATCAGTTTCAGCAAAAACACTGTGTATATACTCAACTTTACGATCAGGCCATAATTTGCGACCATATCCCACCCGACTAAAGACAGAAATCGGTTGTTGAATCCTCCTTGGGCAATGTATCTAATCATCAGGCCAGACAGCAGAATGAAGGTTCAGGGATTTTATGATTTTATTGTTGACAAAAAAGGTGAGCAATACATGCGATCTATAATAATTTTATATTTTTACTATTTGTTTATTGAACAATAAATGAGTAGCGCATCAAATGACGATTTGCTGATACAGCATGGATTAGGCGCCACCAATACGGTAAATCGGTCCACGGCATGTAAATATAAGAATATGTTACTAATTTCGATTTGAATCAATAAATGATTGTATAGAGGATTGACGTCAGGAAATCATTTGAGGTCATATGTTGAGTTATGAACAAATAGTAATAAATGTTATACTTTACTGAGATGTATATACAGCCAAAATTGTGATCAAGATTTCCTTAGTGATGCATGAAAAGACTTACTAACATAATAAACTACAAAAAGTAAGTGAGATTAGTTCAGTGATATAGGTCGGTGAAAATATATTGTGATTGTGATTAGATATCCCATATATTATTAGATATATGATGGATTAATGGCTGCATATATTCCATACATTATGTTGCACATACAACAGATACACTCACACACACAATATTTCAAACTTTTATTGAACGGTGGTCATACAACACATTTACCATCAAAGCAGCAAATACAAGGTGAAAGCTGGCGGGGAAAACATCTTTGATAAGTCTCTACCGAGTTCTCCATATAATATTTGTACCTATATATATCATGGTACTAATTGAAACGTACTTAGCAATGGCTTTGGTCCAAGTTTTATCAGACCCCGAAGGAAACGATAATGCACATGACCAAGTAACCCAATCATGAAGGCAAGAATTATGTAAATAAGTCTTATATAGTAAGTTGCAAAGAGGCTGATAATTTTGAAATTTTAGCATTATAACATTCTTCAAAGAGCGTCAAAAGGACATGAAACATAAGCATTTCATTTTTAAAATAAATAAATAAACGTCGACATTTATATAGCGCCTTTCACAATGTATCAAAGCGCTTCACATTTTTTCCGTTGCCACTAGAATATGTCATCTGCCTTACAAATGTTCAATAGTCAGGAGGCGGTTGTCTCCTACTTCATGCTTTGTCTCCAAAATTCTTCAGTTTTATACACTGTTAAAAATGTTCCTAATTTTACCAGACTTTAACTTTTAAATTACGGTAAACCCCAATTATTCAGTAATCTTCACGCTCTATTACCTATTCCTAACATAAAATTACAATTTGGAAGCAGAAAAATAAACAGTGGCTAGAAAATAATACTACACATTTTGGAAAAAGGTAGTATTTATACGCCTACCGTTGTTATATTTCCGTAATATTACGTTCTTTTGTAACTTTTAATTTTTTAAATGTAAGAATATGAACTATGAAAATCGTTTTACCAATAAAATGTGTTAAATAACGTTATAACTTAGTAACGTCGTTAAAAAATGCAAATCTTATTTTCCCTATCATTTTTAAAAATAGTTTTAAAAACTCTTTTCCTCCTTTTTGTATTATATTTAGTTTAATTTGAAAAAAAGGAGTACACACGTATATATATTAATTTTAGGCATGTATCAGTAAAATCATGTCGTGTAGTGGCTAACGGTTTAGGACTTGTAATCTTAAGGACCCAGGTTCAATAGGTAAGGTACATGTATTAAGTTTATTATATTATGATGATTAAGTAATTGGAAATTAGAAGGTGCTGTACATGACCATATAAAACAAAGGTACAAACTGAGTTTAAAGTCTTTATTTTTTCACGGGTTTTCCTTTGTTTATTGCCTTTTTCTCAAATGTTGCCGAAATATAAAACTTTTTTTACAACATGTAACGTCGTAAATCAGTTTGTATGATGCCATAGCTACAACGTTAAAGTTTGGTCAGAGGATTGTAATAACGTTTCAATTGGTTAAATTGTTTAAACAAGTCAAAACCAACAATAACGTTGAGCTGAGATTTTAAGCCGTTATTTTACGTTCCCGCAATGGGTTTATATTTTACGGCTCAGTTATTTTACGTTCTGCACGTTGTGGGTCCACCAGCTCCCAGTCAAATCCCTGTTTTTACAGGTTTATTTTTAACAGTGTAGTATAAGACATCTCAGAGAAATCACTTCCAAACGTTGTTGTGAAATTGCCACCGTCGTATGCCAACTGGGTCTAGTCTTGGAAGTTTGTACAGGGGTCAAAGTCAAATTGATATATTGTTGCCAAAATTCTCATTATAAGGATTCCAAAAAGTATAGTTTGCCCTATCTGGGATGATCGTTCAGGGAGTTATTAACAAAAAGGTCTCTGGAAAGTTTTTCAAGAGTGGGTTAAAGATATTTTACAGACTTTGATCTCATTTAGTAAAAGACCAGGTTCTCCTGGTAATTAATGTGAAACCCGGAATCAAATTCTTATAATTTGATTATGGATTTTAAAATTTGATATTTATATGTAGGTTAATAATGTTAACCCCTCCTTCACAGCAGCCAAAACAATTGGAGGGTTTTTACAACATTGATGATTACTTTATGAATCAAAATATGAGCAGAGAGCCTTCGAAGTTCGTGGCAATTTTGGGTACTTTGTTTTTGTTGAGAGTTATTCATGCTTGTATAGTCGAGTGTTCTCATATTAAGGCCGGTAGGTGGAGCACTATAACCTAGAATGGCAGTAACTAGTGTCGGTGTCTGTGGTGGTCAGGGATCCCATGTATCACTTTTTGGTAGTTATTTGGCTTCCTCTGCTTAGAGACCTTTGTTTGTCACAAGGCTTACAAATTTTGTCAGTCCGTATGCCTTTTGCCTCAATATGCTTGCCCCCGGATCCTGGCCCGAACGCGTTTCTGGTCCATCTATCTGTAATCAGTCCATAGGCCTTATTTTTATATGAATTTAATTCCCAGCCCATTAGACCGCACATCAATATCACTGCCAGACTAGGATTGGATGCCTCCCCCTGGGCTTGGTTGGAAGGAGTAATTATATTATATCAGTTCCACGCTCATTTTCACCACATATGTGCTGGGTTTTATTTTTTAATGGGTTTATTTTAAGGTCATGGCACCTTATATCTCTTTTAGGAGCATGTTGAAGTTGTGAAATGGGCTGGTGTTCCTTGCCATGTGGATGCCCACAAAAATGTTGCTGCATGCATGGTTCACTTATGGGAGGTATAGAAAATATATGCTGGAAAACAACATTCATTTATAACAGTGTGTTCGGTGATTCATTCAAGTTACTTTATTGTGCATATACTGTGTAGTGGTTGCATGTCTCTGTGGATGGAAGTTAAAATAAAATTTAAAAAATTTTAACTTTGACCTGAACGATCCTCCCAATAGGGCAAACTAAACCTTTTTGGCATCCTTATAATGAAGGGACACATCGGTTGAGGTTTTTACAACAATTCATCAATTGGGACATTTGACCACAGACTTCAATGGCGCCCCCAGGTGGCATACGGACGCCTACAATTTCACAATTTGGAAGTAATTCTCTTTGATGTCCTTAACCTATAAGGCTAAATATCATTTTGGCCCAAATTCTAATATTAACTCTCTTAACACGTAGAGTGACAAACACTCTAAAAGAGGGAAATCTCACTCCAAAAAAGTGCCAGCTGAGTGACGCATTTTTTAGAGTGAGATCCACTCTAATTAAAAGTGAAAATAACTCTACGCAAAGAGTGACTTGATCACTCCTTTTTAGAGTGAACAGTCATCTGTTAGAGCTGTGGGGAAAAGCGTGAAACTTGCCAATTCACTCTTTTAGAGTTTGATTCTTTTTGAATTTTGTTTGTTTTGGGTGAGTATATTTATGTGTAGGTCATAATTCATAGCATCGTGACATGGTGAATATTGTGTCGCATCATTGGCATGATTCAGTGTGACATTCATGCACGATGTGGCAAGCATGACGTGCATGATCATACATATGCCCGTTACATGCAGGTTGTGCTTTCGCGTTTCGTACATCGCAGGACTGGCCTAGCCTGGCACAGACTACCGTATTTCCCGGGCCGTATTTACGAGTTCATATTACAGTAAATAAAATTTAAAATTAATGCTTCTTCTCCACACTTTGTCTGTAAATTCTATGAATATTGACCGACACATACAATACTCACCAGTAAAGATCTCTATGATTCTTCACTAATTCAACATCGGTCAACCATTTGCTGACGGTCTCGCCTAACTCGTCCGCCATTGTTCAAGAATAATCACGCGATTTGCGGCGATTGGCTATTAGTTCACTCCGAAAAGAGCGTTTTCTCACTCTTTTAGAGCTAAAAGCCGTTCGATAAGAGTTCAGAGTGGGCTTCACTCCGAAGAAGAGTGGCATTTGAGCCACTCGGTAACAGAGTGAGCTCGGTTAACCCTCGAGTTAAGGTGTCTCGCTGCATTTCTCGCTCTTTTAGAGCTAAAAGCCACTCGATTAGAGTTAATTTGAAATCACTCCGAAACTCAGAGTGATTTTGCACGCTTTCATTTTAAGAGAGTAATAAAACACTGACAACTGCCCCCAAACTACAAGGCATCCTCATACCTTCGGGCGGGGCTCAATGGACTATATTCTTAATAGCTCCCCATTTTGCACCTGGGTGGATAGATGCTGTGAACTATGTCGGCGAATTGAATATCATTCGTGAATATGTCACTTGGGATAAACTTTTCACGGTATTCGAGATGGGTTAAACACTTCTTGATTTTTATTACCTTTTCAAGTAAATTTACAATTCGATTTTGTCTTACAGTGTAGTTGTTTTGAAATTCCATGCAGCCATTTGCTACATGTGATATAGTATCAAAACGGTGCAAAGTGGGCATGAAGCAAAGTGTTTGATTCGGCAATTTGTAGCCGGGTTTTGTTATAATTTGACCATATCATCACTCAGGTCACCATTCCCCAAACGATGACGCCATGAAATCATTCAAGGTCATATGTTGAGTTAATGAATAAATATAATAGATTGCTAAATGTAATACTGAGATTTATATGTAACAAATTGTAATTAATCCAGATTTCCTTAATGACGCATGAAAAGAACATATGGTGGATGTTGTTGTGTTACGGAAATTTTGTGTACTGCCGCTGATGTACTCAGGCATATTCTAATAGGAAATGATGGAAAACTCAAGACATTTTACTACAATTTTGTTACTCAGAAAAAATATATGAAGTAAAAGTTTCTATTTTCTTGTCTAATCAGTATATTCTCATTTCATAGTATGTGGAAAATATATATGAAGGCGCAGTCACACAGCCGATTATTTTGCTAGGAAACCACTTCCAGACTGCTCAAGACAGGTGCCGATTGGCTAATTTTCGAAAATCGTGAGCAGTTTTTTCTTTTTCCTGTGTAGGTTTGGCAATGTCTGGGACTGTTCTGTACAATCTTCAGTAGTCTTACTGATTATTTGCTAGAAAACCACTTCCAAACTCTTCAAGACTGGTGCCGATTGACCATTTTTCAAAAATCGTGAGTAATTTTCCTTTTCAGGTGTAGTTTTGGCCAAGTCTGGGACTGTCCTGTACAGTCTTCCGCAGTCTTGTGTGCAAGTGACGAATTTAAACAAACCCGCCACGATTTTTTCATGCAGCTTAAAAAAAATCGTGGCAGGTTTTTGAATCGGGGAGGTCGGCATGAACACATGAAGGGTTTGGAAGCGGTAGCCGATGAGTTGGCGCGCATTATGAGTGGTTGTGTACAGTTGGAAAGTGGTCGGCAATGACTCTGCTCCAAGCGGGAGAGAAGATGCAAGCCAACTAGACATGTTAAATCCGCGATTACACTCGGCAACCACAGAAAATAAGTCGCCGACTTGCAATCTTGACAGCAACATGTCACAACTTTTGCTGTCGTGTAAGTTGGAACAAAGTGGCGTCGCCGATTAAACATGCTTGATTTCTTTTTTATTTTATGATGCTGTTGCCTACTGCATGAAAATCGCAAAATGATAAAAATTGTAAATTTTACAAGTTTGAACAAGTCCATAGCCGATTTTGAAAGAAATGTGGTGTTGTTGTGTAGTTGGGAAGAGGTTGGGTCGGGAGCTGTCTTCTGTGTGACTGTACCTTAATCTTGAAAACTGTTGCTGAAAGCTTTTTGCTTCATATCGTATAGCTTGCTCTCTGCGAATATACAGAGCCATCAGGCTTTGTACAAGCGGGCCAAAATGTTCGACTTTAGTGTTTTGCTATAGGCCATCGTCGGTCTCCTGTTATAGACCTCTGTTAAAAAGAGCACGATCACAGAGCACAAGTTTTTTTGTTAAAATTACTTCGCAGTCGAGGGACCGTCTAATTGAAGACCACAATGCCACAATAGGGACATGAAGTTGTGCGTACTAGTGCAATTTTATTGATGAAAGTAATAGAACATGCCGTCTAAAATGCATCAATAAAACTATAAACTATATCCAATTGCACTCACAGTGCACGAACCTAGCCATTATATGGGTACTGAGGGATTCTGATAACAATCCACTTTTGTTGAAAATCATTATTTTGACCATTGTCAATGATTGTAGTCCGAAATGGCCGATTTGGGTTCCAGGCATCGCTCATCAACAAATGAAACACATTTATAAAAATCGATTTTTTTTTTCCTTTGCCAAGGCCGAAATCTGTGCCTTTGTATATTAAAAGGGGGAATTCTGTGTTTTTGTGCGCATTTTAAGACGGAAATATGCATTTTTAGCCAAAATTGATATTTTGTCCGCCATTTTGTTTTTTAAGTCAAAAATCAGGGTGGCCCCAAAGCTTATTTTAATCAATATAGTTTATGCAACATAAAAAAAACTAGTGGCTATGTGGTAGGAAACTAGATTAGTTATGACCTGGGATTACCTGCTAATAATGGAATTGCCAAAAAACACAACGACTCTTTACAATACAAACCATACCATATCAGTATATGGTAAGGCATGCTAATTCTAGCAAAGGGCTCTGTTCAGTAGACTTGTATGAGCACATGTTAACAACAGCTAACCATTGCCACGTTCTGGGTATCATAAATCATACTAAAATACAGGGGATTATTTGCTCATACCATATTGTTTAAGCTATTGAACTGCCGCATGGGAATTGTAAGTTTATTACCTCATAGGTTAGTTTAACTTGCCCATGATATCAATACGCGGTCATGGTCATGGTATTGTATTCCAGAGTCTTCTTGGTGTTAAGACGGTTATATAATCCAAATCTAAGCAGCATAAGCTATATAGGTATTGTGTTTATTGTTATAAAGGTCTGCCTCATGTAGCCTCTTTGTAGCTTATTGAAGACCAAAGGTTATCTATAGCGTCACTTACAAGCTCCATGACAAAGGGCATCTATGCAAATGCAACATCTTCCTTTTTCTTTTATATAAGTAATCCATGGTCATTGAAATGGAGGAAATGCTCTAAGCTTTGCTTTTTTCCAGAGAGCATGCCCTGAGTTTCTCATACTTTTCTCATTTTTACTTACAAGTGTATTTTGGGTATAAAAACACCTTGCGTACATGATACAGTATTCAAACACCAACTCAAAACTTGATGGTGAAATATAACTATTATGATTATAAGGGCCTCCTTCTCTCCTTATCCGCCGATGTCCTTACAATAAACGGAAGTCCCACGATTCCGCAATCTCTGTGAGTGATGATCAAATTGAAATGTCAACACCCTATTGTATTCTTCGGTTCCTTTGTAAATTTAAAAAGCAGTTACAGGGTATTCCAGCCACTAATCTAACTCTAGATCAATAAATATATCTTTATTTATTTCTTTCTTCTTTCTCTTTAAGGGAAGATCTGCACAAGAACATACAAATATTACTTTCGAATTGTTTGTTTTTAAATAAAAGAGCAAAGTTTTTTGCTCCAAATTCTTTTTTCCCCACTCAAATCGGACCTTCCGTTCAAAGTTATTAGCAAATTCAAATGCGACGTGTCAACCGATTTGCATAAATATTGTTATGTTGTTTTATGTTTTCCAGCTGTGAAATACTATTTTTTATTTTTTCAGCGGCGATATGAAAAATATTTCTTTAAAAATCATATCTCGAAAATATATGTCTATCATTGTGAAATAAGTGACAATTAATTATAATAGTCACTATGCTTGCTAACTGTATCTGTCAGAAGTTATCATTACTGACCTAAGTGCCTAATAATTAAAATAAGTGTTTCTATACTAAAAATGCTTTATGCAAAATTTCGCTTTTACCTCTTCAAAATAGTTAAAATATCAGCCATTTCAACGGTTTTGGCTCAAATGTTCACAGAAGGTGTGTTTGTAATTTGTAAAAAAGATGGAGTTAATCTGTTTTAATTTTGTCTCAATGTTTTTTCGGGAGGGTCATTTGGGGTCAAAAATCTTTTTTTTTTTTCAATTTTTACCGTTTAATCTTTCATTTAAACAAAAAAAATTAGCTTCTAGCATGTATACTTTTTTGGCGATTACCCTGTTGAAAATCCGACACCAATCCCAAGATGGCCGCCAATTAATTATGCAAATTAGTATTTTTTTTTAATTTTGTTTTTTTGGTCACCCAAGTATCCTAGGCACCAAATATGAAGTTTACACCATCTTCAATAAAAAAATCCATTTTTGTGCAGATCTTCCTAAGGCGATAGGCCATGTACAATATTGACGATCAGTGACGCCGAGTGATAGCAGAAAGAACTCGACCAAAACAAGATTGTGGTTTAGGTAGAGTCTGGGGGCTGAAGATTTGGGGTCCTAGGTGATATTCTTGCCACAGGTGAAAAATGCAAAATGCGCCTACCCATGGTACTTCGCGGTCTGATTCCAAGTCACCAATACGTGGAATTTTGGGTTTTCCGACCGCCCGGTATGTTTTTAATCTTTACCGAAAATTTTACTAACCAACGCGCACTCATATAAATAAAATAGCGCCTAATATATTCTATGGTTGTTTTGTGTCATTATCAATGTCATTGTTGTCATAACTGTGCGAAATACCGTTGCTGTAATAAACTTTTACCAGTAACGGTATCTGTGATGCCTTGGTATATGGTGTTTTTGCGCAACAAAATGTGCGCGTAGTTTAAAGGCAGCGCGCGTGCGTGCATGGAGTGATGCATATATACTCGTAATCGTTGGTGCTTGTGGATAGGAATTCGGGCTTACAGGCCCAAAAGAATTTGCAATGATTTATTTCAATTTGAGCAAGATTAAGTCTAAAGAGACATTAAAAATATTAATTAAATTAGTTATACATAATATGATATAAAATATACTGGTTTGTGTGCATAACTGGGTGTTGTAGCAATTAGAATTAAAGAGAACCGCGGAGAATGTTCTGGAGGTTACTTGAGACTAGGAAATCAGACTGCCTAACTCATGGTGATATGTGTCTGGCCATTGGTGGCGCACTGCTGTATAATACACAGTCAGTGAGTAGCTGTTATGAGATCCTAAATCTATGCAGTACATGTGGAATAAGAGGCATTTCCAGAATATGATGTAATGGACGATATTTAGCACATGAACTTCATATAGAGAGGACCAGATCCGTTCGAGAATGTGTGAGAGGATATATAAAGACTGGTGAGTGAAGATGAGGGAGGGTATCACAACATCATTACTCCAAGGAGGTGTATAACATCTTGCTCCCAGTTATTAGCAAGAGTTTCCAAGTTGACAGTGACAGTAAGCACAGTCTAGTACTAATCTCCCATATAGTGGGACATTGTCATAGTAGTTCAGTTCCAACAGTTTTCGTCCGATGTGTAGCCGTGTTCGTTTCGTTATTTAGTGGCCTCTGAGTAAATTTTTTTTTTTCCAAGGATAAAACAAGCTAACAGCACTTTTGGACTTTATATTTAGGTCGACCTCCGAGCTTCGGGAGTCATTAGGAGCTGGTTTCTTCAGTAAGGACAAGGCGTCCGTGGGACAGTACCACTATTGGAAATATTGGAGTTTTGCGCTGGAATATGCGCCAGGACTCTTTGCAATTTCGGCATCTTAATTGTATCTCGCTGCAGCCCGCGTCGCGTCACACACACGTAGTTAGTAAGTTTAGTTAGTTCATTGAAATTAACAACTTTATTATAGATTGATCTTTTGATTATTGATACCTAATCGATGTTGAATGAGATTGAATTTAACCACACAATTAAACTAAATTACTTTTTCTAAATTGTAATCAAGTTCACAGGTTATTGTCTAGTTATTCAGGAGTTGCATCCGTAGTTTTGAGGTGGTTTTGGCCTTGGTCAAGGTGACCCGTAACAAAATTGGGGGTCGTCCGGGAAATACACTGTAAAAAAATACAGTTAAAATAGTGAACAAATTCTGATTGTGTGGTTTAACTTTGATATCGCGGTCATATATTGTTATTTGTGACAGAAGTGTTCATACAAGATGCGTTTAACGCAGAGGAGTTTATTAAAGATGTTACTGGGCGAAGGTGATGTGCTCAAAAAAGCCAGCAGATTTAATGGAATTGGCCAAGTATTATGGATGGAAGTAGCATTCCATGAGGAAACAGTTTTAATTAAAAACCAGTTGATAAAAACATCTGTGAGGAAGATTATAGATGAGGGATGTTTGCGAAAGTATGTGTAAATCAGGGATGAGTTGCGTCAGATAGTGCTCTGAAAATGAAACAGATGGAATGAAATCAAAGCAAATAGAATGGCCAAATAGAAATGACAAAAGGATAAGAAAGACAAAAGACAAAGAAAGGAAAGGACAGACCCCAAAGACAATAGAGAGGAGAAAACTTGAATTAGAAAAGCTCTGAAACAACAGGGAACTAGAGGCCAAATTTGCAAAAAACATTTGGGGGAACCAAAAAGAAAA